>ML663013.1:2301988-2560215 GCA_007570785.1 Antilocapra americana | reverse complement strand
GATGACAGTGATGGTGGTCGGGATGATGACAGTGGTGATTTATCAACAGAAATTATGGCCCAGAGGTATTTTTCCCAAATAAGCTCAGTGGGTAATCAAAAATCTATTATTTTTTAGTCACTAAGCCCGACTCTTTGTGAGCCCATGGACTGCAGCATGCCAGGCACCTCTGTCTTTCACTATCTCCTGGAAGTTCCTCAAATTCATGTCCATTGAGTTGGTGATGCTATCTAACCATCTCATCCTCTGCCACCCTCTACTCTTTTTGCCTTCAATCTTTCCCAGCATGAGGGTCTTTTCCAATGAGTCGGCTCTTCACATCAGGTGGCCAAAGTATTGGAGCTCCAACTTCAGCATCAGTCCTCAGCATCAGTCTTCAGCCCAGTGAATATTCAGGACTTATTTTCTTTAGGATTGACTGGTTTGCTCTCCTTGCAGTCCAAGGGACTCTCAAGAGTCTTCTCCAGCACCACAATTTGAATGTATCACTTCCTCAGTGCTCAGCCTTCTTTAGGGTCAAACTCTCACATGACTATGGGAGAAATCATAGCTATAGTGAAATAAATCATAACTTTTTATAAAGTAATAAATTATAAGATAATAAGCTCTAAATAAACGTCTATGGTAACATAGATCATGATAAATGAATCCCCTGAGTCCCAGAAGAGGAGACAGAGGTGTGGGTTTCCAAGTGTAGCTTCGATTCAGAAGCAGCTATAGGGGGCTGAATAGTGACAGCAGGACCATCTCTGGGAGTGGGTGCTCAGGGCAGGGCAGCTGAGGCAAAAGAAAGGCTTGCTTTGCCTTTCAGAGGATTTCATGCATCATGTTGATTGCAAAGGCATGCTAACCTGCTTTCTCACGCAGGATCCACTTGCATTTCCTAGGTGCACACCCTCACCTTGACATATATACACAGCTCAGGCACACACTTCCCACCTCAAAGACACACACCCACACTTACCACCCTAACAAACAGAGCTCCCTCCATAGTCTATAAGTATCACCTACATAAGCTCATAACACTCTTTTCTAACCTCCATCCACACTTACAGCCCCACACCCTTTTATTCAAATCCCCTTATGTACATCCTTTATAGATACACACCTTGAACACCCATACAGACTGAAACCTCTTCACCTTATTCACTCTCAATTTTCCCTCCCCTCACGTACATCCCACATACACAGAGACTCATAGAGACACACTGAACACACTCATTTTCCTAGTCACCCACACATCTTGATGGTCACACAGTGTGTTTGGGGTTAAAAAGGGGGACAGGGAATTGTTAGGGAACAAATTAATCTTGTAACATTTATCACACTTAACATGTCTTTCTCTTCCCCTACTTTATACTCCCCCACCCAATCTTCTTCTCTAACTATTCTTCATAGAGTGATTATTTTCTTTTTTAAAATTAATTAATTAATTTTAATTGGAGGCTAATTACTTTACAATATTGTAATGTTTTTTTGCCATACACTGAAGTGAATCAGCCATGGGTGTACATGTGTTCCCCATCCTGAGACCCCTCCCACCTCGCTCTCCATCCCATCCCTCAGGGTCATCCCAGTGCACCAGCCCCAAGCTCAGTGTCTCATGCATGGAACCTGGACTGGCGATCTATTTCACATATGGTAATATACATTGTTTCAATGCTATTCTCTCAAATCATCCCACCCTTGCCTTCTCCCACAGAATCCAATCCAATCTGTTCTTTATCTCTGTATCTCTTTTGCTTTCTCACATATAGGGTCATTGTTACCATCTTTCTAAATTCCATATATATGCATTAATACACTATATTGGTTTTTTTATTTCTGACTAACTTCACTCCGTATAACAGGCTCCAGTTTCATCCACCTCATTAGAACTGATTCAAACACATTCTTTTTAATAGTTGAGTAATATTCTATTGTGTGCATGTACCACAGCTTTCTTATCCATTCGTCTGCCAGTGGACATCGAGTTAGTTTCCATGTCCTAGCTATTGTAAACGGTGTTGTGATGAACATTGGGGTGCACAAATAATTTCACAATTTGTATGGAAATACAAAAAACCTCGAATAGCCAAAGCAATCTTGAGAAAGAAGAATGGAACTGGAGGAATCAACCTGCCTGACTTCAGACTATACTATAAAGCCACAGTCATCAACACAGTATGGTACTGGCACAAAGACAGAAATATAGATCAGTGGAACAAAATAGAAAGCCCAGAGATAAATCCACGCACCTATGGACACCTTATCTTTGATAACAGAGGCAAGAATATACAATGGAGAAAAGACAATCTCTTTAACAAGTGGTGCTGGCAAAACTGGTCAACCTCTTGTAAAAGAATGAAACTAGAACACTTTCTAACACCATACACAAAAATAAACTCAAAATGGATTAAAGATCTAAACATAAGGCCAGAAACTATAAAACCCCTAGAGGAAAACATAGGCAAAACACTCTTCGACATAAATCACAGCAGGATCCTCTATGACCCACCTCCCAGAATATTGGAAATAAAAGCAAAAATAAACAAATGGGACCTAATTAAACTTAAAAGCTTTTGCACAATGAAGGAAACTATAAGCAAGGTGAAAAGACAGCCTTCAGAATGGGAGAAAATAATAGCAAATGAAACAATTGACAAAGAATTCATCTCAAAAATATACAAGCAGCTCATGCAGCTCAATACCAGAAAAAAATAAACAACCCAATCAAAAAATGGGCCAAAGAACTAAACAGACATTTCTCCAAAGAAGACATGCAAATGGCTAATAAACACATGAAAAGATGTTCAACGTCACTCATTATCAGAGAAATGCAAATCAAAACCACAGTGAGGTACCATCTCACACTGGTCAGAATGGCTGCCATCTGAAAGTCTACAAATAAATGCTGGAGAGGATGTGGAGAAAAGGGAACCCTCTTACACTGTTAGTGGGAATGCGACCTAGTACAGCCACTATGGAGAACAGTGTGGAGAGTCTTTAAAAAACTGGAAATAGAACTGCCATACAATCCAGCAATCCCACTACTGGGCATACACAACGAGGAAACCAAAATTGAAAGAGACACATGTATCCCAATGTTCATCGTAGAATGATTATTTTCAATTGTCTTATGCATCTTTTGCTTTGCTTAAAATGGAGGCATATTATCCAGATTACCATTTATTTACCCTATGATGAATTCATATGAAGAAAGTACTTCTTAAAGAAATGTTGATTTGAAATATTTTTGTGTTTATCAGCTGTGTTCATTACCATATCATCCATGAATCCTATAATTTTCAAATACATTCAGATGAGATTAGTGAAAGTGAAAGTTGCTCAGTCGTGTCCAACTCTTTGTGACTCTATGGACTGTACAGTTCAGGGAATTCTCCAGGCCAGAATATTGGAGTAGGTAGCCGTTCCCTTCTCCGGGGTGTCTTCCCAACCCAGGGATTGAACCCAGGTCTCCCACAATGCAGGCTGATTTTTTACCAGCTGAGCCACAGGGGAAGCCCTGAGCCACAAGGGAATTTCTTTGGATATTCAGGTGGAGGATGAAATGACTCTAGCAAGTAGTGTCCTGTAACCTGCCCATCAGCTTTTTCCTTGGAACTTTCCTCTCTTAGATGGAAAGGCCAAGCATGCTGAAGCTAACGGGCCATGGTCAGGAAGAAGTCCATAGCTGCACACTGTTCATGTTCCCTTAGCTGAAGAAACAGTTGGTTCAGACAATGACTATTGTCTCCTAAAGTAGCACAAGGCACTTACATTTTGCAATTTTTCTCTAGCAGTTCAGCCAAGTGAGATGACATGTGAAAACCTTGTGGCTTCCCTTCTGTCATCTATTAGAGTTCTTTGGTTTCTACATAGACATGAAATATTGAGTAGCTTGTCTTCTTATGCCAAGAGATCTGAAGGGCTCTGAGAATTGAAGAGAATCTCCTACTTCATGCAGATTTTGCAATGAAGAGCTTGGGCTTGTATTGATTGATGTGGATGCCCATGGAACCACTATGGATTTCCCATGATGGCTGTGAACTCACAGATTTAGAAGACAGAAAAGACTTGGAAATAAAGCCTTTTACTGAAACAGTGAAGCTCTGGTTTATTTCCCTAGGGTATTTTACAAGCAGGAACATTTTTTCAGAATCGTGTCCTTGCTATTTCACATCAGGAACATAGGGCCAAGCACACTCCCCTTTGTTGACTGCTCCAAGGTTGCCAGATCCACAAGGGCAAGGGAGATGGAAAGAGACAGAAGGGTGAGGAGGCTACAAGGGTGACTGTAAATGTGACTGCAAATGGACAAATTTCAAGCGTGTAGCCTTTTGCTTCCCTTTTTTTTTTCTTTCTAATTTTATACCATTATTTCAGTTTTCCCATTAAGTTGGAGAGGTTAATGGAGAAGTGGGCGTATCTGGTCAATGATGCCATCTCAACTGTAGTGGAATAAAACTACTGCAAGGACCTATGTTTGAGCCCCATTAACAATGTTTCTGACACCACTGGGTTTGTGATAAGAGTTAAATAAGATTGGGTAAGGTGAAAAAGAGTGTGACAGCTCATTGAAAATTGTAAGGAGTCATACAACTGCTAGTTATCCCAAATTTCTTAATAGCTTTACTTAAATACAGATTTTTTTTTCTGGAAGTTTTATAAAATGACCATGATTTTATTTTATTAATTTTTTTGTTTAAAAATTGAAATATCATTGATTTACAATGTTGTGTTATTTCTGCTGTGCAGCAAAGTTGTTCAGTGATATATACATAGACATTTGCTTCAAAAGTTCTTTTCCATTATGATTTATTTTTATTTTATTTTATTTTTTTAAAAATATTCTTATTTATTTATTTGGCTGAGCCTGGAGGATCTTCAGCTGTGGTGTGCAAACTCTGAGTCGCAGCATGTGAACTCATAGTTTCAGCATGTGGGATCTAGTTCCCTGACCAGAGATCGAACCTGGGACCCCTGCTTTGGGAGCTCAGCGTCTTAGCCACTGGACCGCCTGGGAAATCCCCATTATGATTTATTATACGGTATTGAATGGAACTCCCTGTGCTATATAATAGGACCTTGTTGTATATCCTTTCTATATATAATTGGTGTGTGTGTGTGTGCGTGCTCAGTTGTGTCAGACTCCATGGACTGTAGCTCACCAGGCTCCTCTGTCCATGGGATTTCCCAGGAAGAATACCAGGATGTGTTGTTATTTCCTCCTCCAAGGGATTGTCCTGACCCACAGATGGAACCCACATCTCCTGCACTGGCAGGTGGATTCTTTACTGCTGAGCCATCAGAAGAAACCTGTTATCCTCTACCTTCTCGTAACTCCAACAACTCCACTGATAACAAAGTATTTACTGGAAGGATGAGGCATACTTAGGGGCATGTTGTTTGTGAGGAGGGCAGTACAGGGCAAGAAATACCTTAAACTTAACATTTGATTTGCTATGGAAGCATCATTTGGGCTGTGTCTCTTTGTCGGTCTCGGCCCAGTGTTTTGGCGACCTTTACTGCCTTTGCCTAAAGGAAAATATACCTTAACCCTGGCCTTGAGACTGGCTTGACTTGCATAGAATTCCAGCCCCGAGGACTTCCCCTCTCCTTGCTGGCTATCCTTGTGCAGGACACATGTGCTCAAGCTTCTGTAGTGGGAAGCCTGCCCCAGCCTCTCATACGACTTTGGGGTTCTCTTCACTGACCACTTTCTATCTGTTTCTCTCTGTTTCTGAAACCCTTCTCCCTGATCTATGGTTACCTACAGAATCTTGTGTGTGTGTGTGTGTGTGCGCGCTCAGTCATGTCCGACTCTTTGGGACCCCATGAGCTATAGCCAGCCAGGCTCCTCTGTCCATGGGATTATCCAAGAAAAGAATACTGGAGTGGGTTACCATTTCCTCGTTCAGGGGAATCTTAGAATAGAATCTTAGCATTCCTCATATATTTTGGGGCATAGAAATCTGCTTCTTCCAAATTTTACATCCATTTAAGCTCTGCTCAAGTGATACCATATTTTTCAGCTCCACATGACTCATCAAGACCAAACTGAAGCATTTTTCTAAGCATCTCAGAAAGCTGTTCTGCCAGCCACACAAAGTAGAAATGTCTGCAGTTAGGTTTTTTCTTTTTCTTAAAAGCAATGTCCTTTTTGAGTGCTTTTCTACAGTTATATATAAAGTCTATTTTCAAAAACAAGAAAGAAGCTCAATGAAGTTAAATAAACTTCCCAGTAAATTATGATAGTAATTACTGCTAAAAGATAGAGCTGGAATTGAAGTTCAGGGCTGTGAGCTCAAAGTCCCATTTTTTCTTATTTTTCCCATTTGTCACATGGTCTGTAGAAAGACAACAGCTTTGCACCAGCTTGTTTCCTAGGACTGTGCTTAATAGACTTCATGAGCAATGTGTGTTACTGATAAAGCCCTGCCCTTGGCAGATGGACACTTTGGGAACCTTGGGATGGGATTTTTTTTAAAGATTTTTTTTTTTTTAATGTGGACCATTATTAAAGTCTCTATTGAATTTGTTACAATATTGTTTGTTTTATGTTTTGCTTTTTTGGCCATGAAGCATGTGGGATCTTAGCTCCCCCATTAGGGATCAAATCCTCATCCCTGCCACTGGAAGACAAGTCTTAACCACTCGACAGCCAGGGAAGTCCCCAAGGCAGGCTTCAACAGGAGGAACGATGAGATCAGATCCTCAGCTGCTTCTGACAGTGCTGGTTTCCTGCCTCCCTTCCCTGAATCTGCAACATAAGGAGAGGGCAGAGATGCTCAGGGGATCTTGCAAGTCAGCAACAGGCCTTAAATTTCAACAAATTAGTGGCATTCCTGGCTAAGCACAGTCACAGGGATATGCTCCTTTCGTTAACTAACTGCCAAGCAATGTCTAAGGAATGTGGAGCCCACAAGATATTTGCAAAAAGGAACCTGAGAAAGGAACAAAATGAAAAGCAAACAATCTTTCCAGTATTTTCAAGACTCTGATATTTGGTTCTAAGTAGGAAAAGAAGAAAAGAAGAAGAAAAAAAGAAAGATCAAAGTACTTGGAACCCATAGTGAAAGCTTGTGAGTCAGGATGAAATTCCAACTGCTTTTATGAAAAGATTTTGTAGAAATCCACATGGATACTACTGAGACCATTTTCATTTTGGATTTCCTCAAAAAGGGCCTCTCGTCTCAATCATTCACATGTTAGCTGATCTCTTGAGCCGGGGCAGTGATTTCTCATTGATCTGATACCCGGGGAGGACAGTCTCAGAAAGATGGAGCAAGGGATGTATAGATCTTTTTCAGGGTGATTCAGCAAAGCATCTGACACCTCACTCTTAAACAGTGCTTTTCAGTGAAGATGACTGGTAATATAGAGACATGTTATGTTTTAAAGAGCCTATCATAATAAGCCTATTGTAACAGAATGAAAATCACAATCTCAGAAAACTAACCAATCTGATCACATGGATCACAGACAGCCTTGTCTAACTCAATAAAACTATGAGCCATGCCATGTAGGGCCACCCAAGACAGATAGGTCATGGTGGAGAGTTGTGACAAAGTGTGGTCCACTGGAGAAGGGAGTGGGAAAACACATCAGTATTCTTGCCTAGAGAACCCCATGAATAGTGTGAAAAAGCAAAAAGATAAGACACTGAGAGAAGAACTCCCCAGGTCAGTAGGTGCCCAATATGCTACAGGAGATCAGTGGAGTAATAAGCCCAGAAAGAATGAAGAGATGGAGCCAAAGCAAAAGCAACACCCAGTTGTGGATGTGAGTGGTGATGGAAGTAAAGCCCGATGATGTAAAGAGCAATATTGCATAGGAACCTGGAATGTTAGGTCCATAATCAGGGCAAATTGGAAGTGGCCAAATAGAAGATGGAAGAGTGAACATCAACATTTTAGGAATCCCTGAACTAAAATGGACTGGAATGGGTGAATTTAACTCAGATGACCATTATGTCTACTACTGAGGGCAGGAATCCCTTAGAAGAAATGGAGTAGCCATCATAGTCAGCAAAAGAGTCTGAAATGCAGTTCTTGGATGCTATCTCAAAAACGACAGAATGATCTCTGTTTGTTTCCAAGGCAAACCATTCGATATCACAGTAATCCAAGTCTATACCTTGACCAGTAATGCTGAAGAAGTTGAAGATGAATGGCTCTATGAAGACCTAAAAGACCTTCTAAAATTAACACCCAAAGATGTCCTTTTCATTATAGGGGACTGAAATGCAAAAGAAGGAAGTCAAGAGATACTTGGAGTAATAGGCAAATTTGGCCTTGGAGTACACAATGAAGCAGGGCAAAGGCTAACAGAGTTTTTCCAAGAAAATGCACTGGTCAGGGCAAACATCCTCTTTGAACAACACAAGAGAACACTCTACATACACATGGACATCACCAGATGGTCAATATTGAAATCAAATTGATTATATTCTTTGCAGCCAAGGATGGAGAAGTTCTATACAGTCAGCAAAAACAAGGCTGGGAGCTGACTATGGCTCAGATCATGAACTCCTTATTGCCCAATTCAGACTTAAATTGAAAATAGGGAAAACCACTAGACCATTCAGGTATGACCTAAATCAAATCCCTTATGATTATACAGTGGAAGTGAGAAATAGATTCAAGGGATTAGATCTGATAGAAGAGTGCCTGAAGAACTATGGATGGAGGTTCAAGACATTGTACAGGCAGTGATCAAAACCATCCCCAAGAGAGAGAAATGCAAAACAGCAGTTTATCTGAGGAGGCCTTACAAATAGCTGAGAAAAGAAGAGAAGTGAAAGGCAAAGGAGAAAAGGAAAGATATACCCATTTGAATGCAGAGTTCCAAAGAACAGCAAGGAGAGATAAGAAAGCCTTCCTCAGTGATCAGTGCAAAAAAATAGAGGAAAACAATAGAATGGGAAAGACTAGAGATCTCTTCAAGAAAATTAGAAATACCAAGGGAACATTTCATGCAAAGATGGGCACAATAAAGGACAAAAATGGTATGAATCTAACAGAAGCAGAACATATGAAGAAGAGGTAGCAAGAATACACAGAAGAACTATACAAAAAAGATCTTCATGAGGCAGATAACCATGATGGTGTGATCACTCACCTAGGGCCAGACATCCTGGAATGTGAAGTCAAGTGGGCCTTAGGAAGCATCACTACGAACAAAGCTCATGGAGGTGATGCAATTCCAATTGAGCTATTTCAAATCTGAAAAGATGATGCTGTGAAAGTTCTGTCCTCCATATGTCAGCAAATTTGGAAAACTCAGCAGTGGCCACAGGACTGGAAAAGGTCAGTTTTCATTCCAATCCCAAAAAAGACCATCCCAAAGAATGCTCAAAATACCACACAGTTGCACTTATCCCACACGTTAGTAAAATAACGCTCAAAATTCTCCAAGCCAGGCTTCAATAGTACATTAACTGTGAACGTCCAGATGTTCAAGCTGGATTTAGAAAAGGAAGAGGAATCAGAGATCAAATTGCCAACATCCACTTTTATCCATCATTGATAAAAGAAGAGAGTTCCTGAAAAACATCTATTTCTGCTTTATTAACTATGCCAAAGCCTTTGACTGTGTGAATCACAACAAACTGTGGACAATTCTGAAAGAGATGGGAATACCAGACCACTCGACCTGCCTCTTGAGAAATCTGTATCCAGGTCAAGAAGCAATGGTTATAAGTGGACATGAAACAACAGACTAGTTCCAGATAGGGAAAGGAGTATGTCACGGCTGTATATTGTCACCCTTCTTATTTAACTTATATGCAGAGTACATCATGCTGAATGCTGGGCTGGATGAAGCACAAGCTGGAATCAAGATTTCCAGGAGAAATGTCAATAACATCAGATATGCAGATGACACCACACTTGTGGTAAAAAGTAAAGAAGAACTAAAGAGCTTCTTGATGAAAGTGAAAGAGGAGAGTGAAAAAATTGGCTTAAAACTCAACACTCAGAAAACTAAGATCATGGCATCTGATCCCATCACTTCATGGCAAATAGATGGGGAAACAGTGGAAGCAGTGACAAACTTTAGTTGTTTGGGCTCCAAAACCACTGTAGATGGTGACTGCAGCCATGAAATTAAAAGATGCTTGTTTCTTGGAAGAAAAGTTATGATCAACCTAGACAGCATATTAAAAAAGCAGAGACATTACTTTGCTAACAAAGGTCCATCTAGTCAAGGCTATGGTTTTTTTGGTAGTCATGTATGGATGTGAGAATTGAACTATAAACAAAGTTGAGGGCCAAAGAATTTATGCTTTTGAACTGTGGTGTTGGAGAAGAGTCTGAAGAGTCCCTTGGACTGCAAGGAGATCCAACCAGTCCATCCTAAAGGAGATCAGTCCTGAATATTCTTTAGAAGGACTGATGCTAAAGCTGAAACTTGAATGCTTTGGCCATCTGATGCGAAGAAGTGACTCATTTGAAAATACCCTGATGCTGGGAAAGATTGAAGGAGGGAGGAGAAGGGTATGACAGAGAAGAAGATGGTTGGATGGCACCACTGAGTTGATGAACATGAGTTTGCGTAAGCTCTGGGATTGGTGATGGACAGGGAATTCTGCTGTGCTGCTGTCCTTGGGGTTGCAATGAGTCGGACATGACTGAGCAACTGAACTGAACTGAACTGATCATAATGAGAATGCTCTTTTTTGCTTTATGTATTTACATACATAGTTTATATTTTCTTTCAAAAAACTTCAATTTCATTACCTATTTTGTAATATATGTCTGTTAGCGCTAAGTGTTTTCATTTAGGTGATCCATTAAAAGTTGTAATTATCCAGAATGGAAAAGAAAAAGGGTTGGGTGGTGAAATCAGAAAGTTGTGAGTTTGGAGACTTCCCTGGTGGTCCAGTCATTAAGAATCTGCCTTTCAACGCAGGGACTGTGTGTTTAATCCCTGGTAGGGGAACTAAGAGCTCAGATGCTGCAGAGCAACTAAGCTCCAACTACCGAACTCGCGCCCCACACTAGAGAGCCTGTGCACCTCAGCTAAGATCCAATGTAGCCAAATAAATAAATTAAAAAAAAATTTAAAATCATGTAAATGAAAGTCATGGTTTGGGACATCATGTGACTGCTCTGTTACTTCAGTAACTTAAACCTTTTATTCTTAATTATAAGATGAGAATTATAGTATCTATCTAATGGGATTGTTTTTAGGATTTAAATAGCTTATATAAAGGTCCTCAAACACTTCCCAGCTTGGAGTAAGCGCTGAGATGGTCGCTCTCTTTCCTCCATACTACCTTGATCTTTTAATAATAACTATCATCACCAATTTATTTTTTAACACAACATTTTGAGAACACCAAAGGCAACCATATGAGTTTTGATGAAATTTATCACTTCATTTATTTATTCAATAAATATTTATTAATTCCAGACATGATAAATGGAGTGAGACAAAGTAAAACCAATTTATTTGTGATAGTGATATCTTTAGTTCTGTGATTTACATGCCCTCCTTGACTTTAAGAAAAAAAAGTTCAGCATTTTCTGAACATCCAGGACTATCTTTGAGAGTCAATCAATTCAAATATATGGAAGGGAAAAAAGCTAACAAATGATTCATTTGTCAATTGACTAATATATTTTATTTCTAACTTTAGTGAATATATATCTATCTATGATGCCAGGTGCTTGTCTGGGTAGGAAAGGTCGAAATTCCATTGGTAAGAGTTGGAGTGAACAGATGCCTTGGCTATTTCATTTAGGTTTGATTTGTATCTATTGACAATGTAATTATTAATAAAACCTTCCTCTACTTTTAAAAGTGTTCCAGGAGATGATAAAAGTGTTTGGATGATTTATTACATGGTGTTCTCCCAAGAACAGTGGTTTTGTAGCTTCTTTTGAAAGGTTCTGGAAATGGTCTCCTCAACCATTTCCTGTTCAAGGTGTGGAATTCCCTGGCACAGACCTCTGGGACAGTGGGGCCAAACTACCCAAGGAGTTGCTGTGATGAATGGGAACTCATGCAGTGGCAAAGGCCAGCAGGGGCAAAGAATGAATGTCCAGTTTTGTAGGATGCACCAATGTTAACAGTTCCATCGCTAACCAGAGATCAGCCTTGTGAAAAATGACTTCCCATTTCCAAGCTATAATGAGAGTGAAATGGTGCAAAGATGGATGAGACTCTGCTTTGAGTAATCCTTGATGAAGCTGGTTTGAGAAATAAAACCATTTGTCTCTTCCATGCGACTGGCTCTTGTTATATAAAATAGCTATGTAATCATTTTAAACCAGAACAGACTGAAGGGGCTAAGGGACAGAAGCTTCTGAGTCTTATGTTTCTGTCATCCACAGCTGCTCATCAATAACAAAGAAGCAGATGTTCCAACAAGCACTTTCTCATGACAATACTGGGCATTCAGGCATAACCTGAAAGAAATCCTTCTGTGGATTTGTGAGCACTTGTGCGCTCAATTTGGCTCAGTGATTTGCCTTAATCAAAAAAATCCGGAGGCCAGTCTTCTTCAGAAGCATGGATAAGTTAACCTTGGAGCCCACCTCATTTCCAACCATTTAATTATTTGCCATTCAGATCTTTGGTGGTCTTAATACCTGGTATCTATCCCACCTTCTGTTGAATTTTGCTATGTTGATAATTCAATTAATGTAAACAACAGAGAGTTTGGAGGAGAATCTGGCCTATTGGACGAAACTCTGGGTAGGGAGTTTGGTGACATTATTTTCTAGTTTGCTGTTGTTGTTATTGCTTAGTCATGCCCAATTCTTTTCAACCCCATGGACTGCAGCATGCCAGATTCCTCTGTCCTCCACTATCTCCCGAAGTTTGCACAAATTCACATCCACTGAGTTGGTGATACTATTTAACCATCTCATCCTCTGCTGCCCCCTTTTCCTTTTGCCTTCAATCTTTCCCAATGAGCCGGCTCTTCGCATCAGGTGGCCAGAGTATTGGAGCTCAAGCTTCAGCATCAGTCCTTCCAATGAATATTCAGAGTTGATTTCCTTTAGGATTGACTTGTTTGATCTCTTAGATATCCAAGGGACTCTCAAGACTCTTCTCCAACACCATAGTTCAAAAGCCTCAATTCTTTTGTGCTTAACCTTCTTTATGGTCCAACTCTCATATCCATACATGACTACTGGAAAAACCATAGCTTTGACTGTATGGACCTTTGTCAGCAAATTGATGTCTCTGTAATTAAGCATTATTTTACTGTAGCCTTGGGAAAGTCACCTTGTTTCCTTATACACCTCCCCCACCATCACCTGTAAACAGAGCTCATCTGAAGGCTGTGATCCACAACACCAGCAGTTCCTTGTACATACCTTGAACCTCCCCAGGCACCTGCCTGTACTCCTGAACTTTCTTCCCTGCCATTTTTCATACAAAAATTAACAATATTTTGAGATGCAGCACAAACCCACCATCTTTGCCATGGGCCAATGACTAGCCCTCCCAGGTTCTTTGAAGGAAATGCAATCTGTCTCTTCTGAGCTCATTAGCATGCTACCTGTACTTTTTCAGCAAAAATCCATGTTCTCACTTTCTGTTTTATTCTAGAGAGAATGTTAGATGTCCTTGTGTGCTGCTCTGCTTGTAGTATCATTTACCAGGTTGCCAGAGACAGGAACAAAAAGAAAACAAGAAACAAGAACTTTTATTCAACTCTCTTCCCCAGCCCTCACTCTTAATGCAGTCAGGACAGTGGCTCCTAACTCCTTTACCCTTCTGCACCTCTCCAGCCTTCTGCTATTGGCAGGTTTGTTCAGGCCCTTCTAAGTTTTCATGGTGCTTCAGTTTTCTTCCCCAGGCCTCCTGAGAACAATTGTCTACAACACATCTGAATTGATCTTTTTTTTTTTTTGATGCAGACCATTTTCAAGAAAGCCTTTATTGAATTGGGTATAATATTGCATCTCCTTCATATTTCAGTCATCTGGGCGTGAGGCACGTGGGCTCCTAGCTCCCCAATCAAGAACTGAATCCACACTCTCTGCATTGGAAGACAAAGTCTTAACCGCTGCATACAGGGGGGGTCTCTGCACTGATTTTTCTTAAAGACCTACTTAAATCTGATCAGCTTGCCCATGCTTCACATCTAACAAAGGTGCTTGATTGCCTGTAGTCAGGGTCAATTTCACGAGTGTGGAGCAGTGCAACTGACACATGTGCTTGGTTTGGTGCTCTGGGGTCACCACCCTGAACTTCTTACTTATTTTAAAACAGAGTTCTGACATTTCATTTCACACTGGGCTCCAAAACTTACGCAGCTGGTCCCATCTTTGGTGCAGAATCCAAGCCCAGGAAAGAGCCATCCTGGCCCATGGGACTGATTCCACTTGCTTACAGCCAGCGCCCTGGTCAGGGTTCTCTGACTTCAACCCTGAGCTTTTCCTGCTTCTGCCCATCCATCCTTCCCTAACCATGCCATCTGGTCTAGCTGTCGCTTATGCAACAGCCATCCATCTCGTGTCTAGTTCTCACCAGAGATTGTAGCTGGGTATTGGAAAAACACATATGAGGGGAGAGACTGGGTCTCATGGAAAAGACCATCTATATAGAGATAATGAAGATACCCTTTGGAAAGTGCATGAAAAGAGAAACAAATATCTGACAAGCCAGTTACATAGACACATAGATACATATATATGGGACTCCATTTGTTTAGTTTTTCCAAAATAATATTGTATTTTATTGTAAAATTATTGCAAATTATCCTGAAATGCCACCAATTTTTGATAACTTTTCTCTATATTTATGTAAAGATTTTCTCATAGTTTATCAGAAATGCCACATTATACATTGTTCTGTGTTTTTTTTTAAATTCCTCTCTGCTTCTCATTTTTCTCCCTCAATAACTCCTTGCATAAATCTCTCTTAAATCAGTGATTAAAACAAAATAGACTATTTTAAGAAATCCCCTTTTAATCATTTCTTTGTTTCTATCATTAGAATAGCTAACTTAAGGTTTATAGTTCATCCCACTGCTTTGGAAAGGAGTAGTAGCTGTTTTCCAACTTGGGCTATTGGCTTATTAAAATAAGCCTTGTATTTATTCTTTCAATTAGGCAAGCTAACATACTATTTGGAAGTTGTGTTGTAAATGCTGGCTTTCCCTTCCAATTTTCTTCTTGAAACATCTGTTTAGGGAGGAAACACGTAAGTCATAAAATAATTTCATAAATAGTGTTCTGATGAAAACTGCCTGCTCAGCCTAACTTTAGGGCCACATTATAAATATTCTGTTTAATTAATTTCACTTGCATTTGGTTTCTTTTCTCCCGTCACTTTCCTTTTCCCAGATCCTTCCTAACTCTTCTTTTCTTCCTCCATATCTATGCTGACTCCATGGATCTCCATGTGCATGCTCCAAGATTTACCTGCCCAAGTACCCTCTGCGCTTGCCTTTCTTCTTCAGCCAGGGGACAATTAGTAAAGTGAGCCTGACGTTTTCTACTAGTTGTGCAAAGGATGGTAGTTTTCATTTCATTTAAATTTTAGAAATTAGAAGTCTTCATTTTTCCTTGTCTGAATTATCTTGGGTAAAACATGATTTTGAAGGGAACCTGGGGGTGGAGCAGGGAGCAAGATAAATCAGAGGGCAGATACCACATGGGCTTAAAACATAAAGTGGAGATGGGGAAGCCTGGAGACTTTTTTTTTTTTTGGCTGCTCTGGGTCTTCATTGCTGCATACTAGCTTTCTGCAGTTGCAGCTAGTGGGGGCTGCTCTCTAGTTACAGCGCGCAGGTTTCTCACTGCAGTGGCTTCTCTTCTTGCAGAGCATGGGCTCCAGGGGTGCAGGCCCAGTAGTTGTGGCAGGTGGGCCTCATTGTCCCATGGTATGTGGATTTTTCCCAGCTCGGGGATCAAACCTATGTTCTGGCAGGCAGATTCTTAGCTGCTGGACCACCAGAGAACTCCCTCCTGGAGACATCTTGAAATCTTATCCCGCTGTGGCTCCCACTCCTCTCCATACATTTGTCACCCTGACCCCTCCAATCTGCACCATCCCACAGACGCAAGTGTTCTAGTGGGAAATCTTTCTTCCACATGTTTCTTCAGGCCTCCTGTTAGGCTTCACCAACATAGCTGTCTGGGATGTTCTAGACAAGTCAGACCTCACACTACACCCTCTCCAAGCACCCAGCACCTTTCCTTTGTAAGCACTATCACAAATTATTCCTGCTTAAGAGAATACTTACTGCCCGTCTCCCAAATGGGCTAGATGCCCCTTGAAGGCAGGACCTACCAAGCAGAACAAAACATATAAGGACTCATGTAAGAACAGTACTGAACCAGAGAGTCTTATGCAATCATAAAAATGTTCTATATCTGCCTTGTTCACTATGGTAGCCACCAGCCACCTATTGTGTAATGAAAATGTGGCCAGTGTGACTGAGGAATAGAGTTTTATGGGATTAACATTTACACATGACTATATATAAAATAGATTATCAACAAGGACCTACTGTATAGCGCAGGGAACGCTACTCAATACTCTGTAATTACCTAAATGGAAAAAGAATCTGTCAAAGAAGAGGTATAAGAAGGATGTGAAGTGTTAGTGGCTCAGTCGTGTCTGACTCTGTGACCCCATGGACTGTAGGTCACCAGGCTCCTCTGTCCGTGAAATTCTCCATGCAAGAATACTGGAGTGGGTAGCCATTCCCTTCTCCAGGGGATCTTCCCCACCCAGGGATCAATCTCAGGTCTCTTCCATTGCAGACAGATTCTTTACCATCTGAGCTACCAGGGATAAGAAGATGTGTAACTAAATAATTTTGCTGCACACTTGAAATTAACACAACAGTATAAATCAACTATGCTCCAATATAAAAAAAAAATGAAAAATTTTCATTTAATTCTAATTCACTTGCATTTAAGCTTAGAGAACCCTGTGTGGCTTCCACATCAGACAGTACTGACTGTGAACTAGGCTGTTGGGTATGTGATAGACCAACATCAAAACAAAGGATGTAGGAATAAAGGAGAGTGAGTCAAAGTCATCACAGGTAATAATAATGTTTTTGCATTTTTCACACTCAACATACACACTCAGCCACACACAGTCACACACCTGTGTGCTCCATGGCATGGACTGGCCCGAGGCAGGAAGAGGAGGTTTGAAGGCTCCCAGATTGGCTCATATGTCTCCCTGGCACGCAGTGAAACCCTACTGCAGTCGAGCAGGTTTTACTCACCCTGGCTCATCCCTGATTCACCCTTGCACTTGGCTCTGCCTTCCTCCGGGTGCAAGGAGGCCATCACCGGTCCAAGTATATTGGTGTGGTCCCGTGAGTCACCAGGAAGCAGCAAATCCTCCCTGGGCAAGTTCCTTGAACTGAGCGGATATCCTGAACATGCTATAACCTGAAAAAGAGCATGTTTATCTTGCAACATAAAAACCCTCTGTTGGCCATTGAGCGCTTGTTAATCCAGGACTCTCTTTAAGCCTGACTCAGTAGGTGGTAAATAAAGAAACGAATTTACCCTCTCTTTTCCAATAACACATGCTGACTGCACATGTCTTGACTGGAGGTTGGCTTTTGCTTTTCCAAAGGGTATGTTTCCAATGGTATGTTGATTTGTATTTGTCAAAGAACCTTTTGCCTTGGATGACATAGGAGGTCACAGCCCAGTCAACACAGTTCTGTTTAGAAGCGCTGTATCTGAAAACATTGGCTTAGAAAGTTTCCATTTTGAAAAGTGGCGTCAGCAGGACAGTCTCAGCACATACCTGCAGACCTAGAAGGTGAAAATTAAACTCTCAAATATGCTTCTTTGGGGCTTCCCAGGTGGCACTAGTGATAAAGAATCTGCCTTCCAATTCAGGAGAATAAGAGACATGGGTTTGATTCTGGGGTCGGGAAGATCCCTTGGAGAAGGGAATGGCAACCTGCTCCAGTATTCTTGCCTGGATTATCTCGTGGACAAAGGACCCTGGTGGGCTACAGCCCATGGGGTTGCAAAGAGTCTGACACACCTGAGCGACTGAGCATGCCTGCATGCTACTTCAGCCAGTGAAATGTGGTCTCCAGCCTGCCTGGGTGAGGAAAGGCTTCCTGATCCTGCTAAACTCAACACAAATATTCAGCAGCCTTTCAAGTATCTGTTTACGTGTTCCTCTGTTGCAGGTTCAATCTGGGAATCTTACGTCATTGGGACACTTTAGCTGAATTGTCTGCACGAAATCTGCCTCTTCTATGGCTGGTCTAAGTTATCTAAGAGATGTTTAATTTATTTAGTCAGAGGTGAAAGAAAAACAATTCCAGAAGATGAAGCATTTATATTTGGTTTTTAGTACTGTTGTGGAATAAAGCAATTGCTAAATAAGCAATAAGGATATACTGTTCAGCACAGGGAAATAGCACCATTATTTTGTAATAACTTTAAATAAAAGAGATTCTGTAAAAAAAAAAGGTGACTCACGATGTTGTACACTTGAAACCAATATAATACTGCAACTTAGCTTATTATTTTTCAGTTGCTAGGTCATGTCTGACTCTTTAAGACCTATGAACTTCAGCACTCCAGGTTTCCCTGTCCTTCACTATCTCCTGGAATTTGTTCAGACTCTCGTCTATTGAGTTGGTGATGCCATCCAACCATCTCATCTGTCGTCCCCTTCTGCTCTTGTCCTCAATCTTTCCCAACATCAGGGTCTACTAAAGTTCAGTAAAAAATAAAATAATGTAATTGATATATGTATTTAGTTTTTATTCCACTGAATTTCTGGACCCTTTCAAATTGCTAAAATTCTTTGAATGATGTCCTGAAACAAACCTATATGTCTCTGGGATTTTGTTGTCAAGAGCAGCATTTTGTCTTAGAAGAAAAATAATGAATTGATATAAATATTTTGGGAACAATTGGTTATCTATCTGAAAAAATTACCCATACCACAGGCAAAAGTAATCTAGATTGATTTTATGATATTCCTTTGAAAAATAAGCAAGCAAACAACAATAGCAATTCTAGAAACTAATATTCTTTTAGAAGGAATATTTTTGCTTTAAAAATTCTAGAAGGAATATTTTTGCTTTAAGTACGTTAAGTACTAAGAAAGGCCTTCTTAAGAAAAATTTAAAAACCAAATTTCATAAAGAAAAGACAGAAAGATTTTATTACACACAAACTCAGAACTTTTAGATGACAAAAACATCATAAATAAAAGAGGCAAATTATTGGGATTGTTTTTTTTACCAGCAACAAAAAGCATAGACAAATATTAATACTCAGAATAAAGAAGTCTCACAGATTAATAAGAAAAAGACAAATAGCTGAATAAAAAATGTGAGCACCATGGGCAGACAATTCACAGTTGATGGGCTACAAAGTGCCAATAAATGGCTGAAAAAATGTTCAACCTTGATAATAAACAAATGGAGCTTAGCATAAAAGCTCATTTTATTTGCATAATATTTTAAAACGACATATAGCACTGGGGAGGATGGGCGTTCTCATGCTGCTCTGGGAATCTGAATTGGTATAACCTATTTGGATGGAAAGTGAGCTTTATCTATTAAAATTCTAAATGTATTTGCCCTTTTCCCCAGTGATTCCCTGCTAGTAATTTATCCTACAGAAATGCTTGCATGTATGAACAGATATATGCATAAGGTTATTCACTGAGCTGGAAAATTTGTACCAAGAAAAATGTTTTGAGTAGGACAACAGTGTAATAAGTTAAGGTGCATATAGAAATGACAGAAAGGGGTTTTCTGTCCACTTCAGGCTCTCTCTTGCTTCCACCTTTTGCTTCCTCTCTTAACCCCTGGGATACTCATGCAAAAGTATGACTTTATCTTAATATAGGTCAATAAGCATTGTGTATATAATATCAACAATTAAAAAATATAATCCAATTTATTTTTAATTTATGTAAAGGCTTTAAGCTGGGGACCAGGTTAAGGGAATGGCCATCACTAGTAAAAGCCAAGGCAGGGTAATTATACAGGTGTGGTGGTTGAGTTCCCCAATAAAAATATTTATATTATAATATACACAATAATATATAATATATGTAATATATATAATAATATATTTTCTGTACCAAGAGTCCAACTTAAGAAGAGGGAACTGAGAAAATCTGTAACCAATCAAGTTATAACCTTGAATTTGACTTAGTCATTAGAACTAACTGTTAAGGATGAAAAGAGATTGTTTTAAATTGGAAAGGGGCTGAGTTAACATTAACTGTCAAGTAAGGAGAATTTTATTTTGGTTTGGGTTTGGCCCTTTGCAAAACTTGGGGTCTAGGGCTAACTGAGTTTAGTTTTAGAACAATAGAGTTATATTTCGGCATGGCGAGCATCTCCTGCCCTGGGGTGACTGCGAGGCTAGGAAGAACATCTATGTCATGACCACCTGGGTCCTTCCAGACAGTACACTGGCTCACCATGACACCGAGCCTTCTCACATTCTCAGCCCAGGGTTTCTCCAGCAGCGGCTGCAGCTTACAGCAGACAGGACCGTGGGGAACGCAGAGGCGTGATTCGCTGCACACCTGGGGCCGTGAAACTAGAGGAGGAAAGAGCAGCTCTCCTCTTGGCCATGTATGTGTGTGAAGTCGCTCCGTTTTGCCTGACTCTTTGAGACCCTCTGGATTGTAGCCCGCCAGGCTCCTCTGTCCAGGGAATTTCCTAGACAAGAATACTGGAGTGGGTTACTATTTCTTTCTCCAGGGGATTTTCCATACCCAGGGATCCAACCACTCATGCCACCTGGGAAGCCCTGGCCACGTGTAACCTCAATTTAATAATTTGATATTATTGAAAATAAAATTCTATAAAAAACATGAATTTTTTTGCTTTGTGACCTCAGCCTTTGACATGATTTTTAGACTCCTCCGATGTAGTATCAGCCATATAACAAAAGGCTCTGCTATTCAGGGCCGGTTCTCTTATTCTCCTGCAGGTCTCCCTTCTGTATTAATTTGTCAGAAGGTGAAGGCAACGACGTCTGAGGCACAGAGAAATCTTAAGGCTTTTTGATGGAAGTACCTCTGTGTTGCAGGCACCCCACCTTTACCAGGAATTGCAATTCTGCAAATCATCTCATACTCCTGCAGCTGTGTCTGTTTCTTTGCCCTGCACGTCTGTCTACATTTTATTTCTATTAATATACCTTGACATATATCTTCCCTCCTTTTCAACAGATGCCCCTTTCTGAACAATCCTTCCAACTCACTACTGTCTTTTTATATTGTTACTAAAATTCTTTACTCTCTCACATTCAGGACAATGGAGAGACCAGTTTAGTTGATTGAGGGTAGCAACAAGGAATAAAGCTCTTGGAAGCAGCGGGATTTCCCCTCTCTGACAGGCTTGTTCTTCCTGTGATCCTCTCCTTTCCTTCCTCTGAGCTTATAGAAACAGCTGGCATGGGGTGATCTAAAGTCAGAACTGAAATAAAGCAAATGGAGAGATGACATTTTGCAGTCAAGGTGCTTTATGGGATCATGTGACTGTAAGAATCAATCCTGAGAAGGACTCCCAAATTTACCTGGCCCAGTTCTCACCTTTTCATTTGAATAAATTAAATGATTTAAGTGACCTCCTCAATATCACCCACCTAGATTTGAAACTCAAGTGAAATTCACTGAACTCACTTCCAGAAAGTTCAAGTAAGATATGTGTAGCTGTCTCTGCAATCAACAATAAAATGAGCCTCTGAACTGGAATTTGAAATGAAGGTAGGGCATGGGGCTTCTTTGCATACTATTCTCTTTATGCAAAATAATAAAATTAACTTATGCAAAATAACAGTGTTGCTTTAATTTTATAAGCTGATTGATGGTTATCCAACCAAGCATTTTGGTGTAAATACTCATTTAACATTCATGACAACTTTGTGAAGTCTGAATTATTATTCTGATTTTGCAGTTTAATTACTATAGGTGCACAGAGGTTAACTGCCTTTCACATTAACATTGCCTGCTAGTTGTTAAAACAAGGGCTCCAATATGAGTTACGTTACTCTGAGAATAGCCCCAGCCAGAGCCCAAAGAGTCAAGGCACTTCTGATTCGTACCAAAGATACATTGCCTAATGTTTCCGGAGGAATCGAATCAGTGATCCCTTTTCCTGCTCTGGTGAGCCTAATGTCAGAGTCTGCCGGCCCTTGTTATTAGTGTGATCCCAGTTACTAAGGAGACCAGAGAGAATCATGATACATCATGCTTTATTTAACATTTATATCTTCAAATGTCAAAAATGGCAATAGAAGCTGAGAATGAAGCCATACTATATTTGTTTAATTTTTCAAAAATAAAAGAATCCCTCTAACTGGCATTTTTGTTTACAGTGCATGAGTGCGTGCTAAGTCGCTTCAGTTGTGTCCAACCGTTTGTAACCCCATGGACTGTAGCTTGCCAGGCTCCTCTGTCCATGGGATTCTCCAGGCAAGAATACTGGAGTGGGTTGCCATTTCCTTCTCCAGGGAATCTTCACAATCCAGGGATCAAACCTGCATCTCTTATGTCTACTTGCATTGGCAGGTGGGTTCTTTACCACTAGCACCACCTGAGAATCCCTTTATTTACAGTAATTACATTTAAATCAAGATTGTCATTTCATCATTACAGAATTGATTATGCTTGGGGTAAGGGAAGATGTAAATAAAACAAAAATTATTTTCTATCTAATTATAAGCAATTGACCAGATTTCAGGGAGGGTGGTATTGATGGCTCCTTACCTAGCAGCCAGCAGTAACTAATTGTCTCCTTTTCTTCCTCTTGGGATATGTCTATAATCTATCTTCTCATGCTGGAATGATTCAGTTTCACACATAATTTTGCCCATGATGCATCCAGGATAATGCTAACCATTTTTGGCATTTCATTTAACTTTCTTCCAAGTTTCCATTTCTCTGCTTAGATAACTTTTTTCATTAGTGCCCTTAACATGTTAACAATAGTTATTTTAAATTATCTGATAATTACAGTATCCATTATTTATGTATCTTGTTCTGATGCTTGCTTTGTCTCTTCAGATTGTCTGTTTTCTTTCCCTGGCATACCTTGTGTGTGTGTGTGTGTGTGTGTGTGTTTGTATCAGGTAGTAAAAAAGAGGTACATAAGCCTTTGGCATAAAGATTTATATTAATCTAATATAATTTATTTTATATTAATATTAATGTAATTAGGAGTTGAGCTGAGTTTCATGTTGTTCCTAGGTTTAGGTACTATACATTCAAATTTCTCTAGTATTTGTGCTTTGGTTAGCCCCTTGATTTGGGGTTTTTCTATGTATGCTTGCTTAAGAAGAGTCTCTCTCTTGCAGTTCTTATAGATTTAACGCAGTCATTGCATGGGGACCCTGTCTATCTGGTGGTTAAGTGAGAGGGAACTCTAACAATAGACTGGTAACTATGACTTCTCAACTATCAAATCACGTCCCCTCTCCCTCACCCCTTCTAAAACCACATGATGGCTAATGGTTAATATGTAGGCAAATGTTAAAAATATTTTTGTTGGTTTCTTACTATCTTAAAGCATTTCCCATTTTAAATAAGAATAGTCATCATACGTTATGGTGGACAAGTAACACTGCAGGGCAAAAACAGCACAGACCACAAGAGGCAATAGATAAATGAAAGTGTAAGCGTCCTGCATTTTACATAAAGTGAGTATTATGAATCCAAGGTAAAACGTGATAGGTTAATGATGCAGCTGTAATCTCTGAGTGACCACCAAACAAACAAACGAAAACAAAGCTAAAATCACACAGAAGAGGTGGAATTGATTCATACAGACATTCAATCACAGAGCCTGACTCTACAAGCAGTGAGTGACAGAACTGAAGGGAAGAATAGACAAATCCATAGCTTTGGATGGCTATTTTAATAATCTTTCCCCAGTAATGTATCTATGGATTCCACATAATCCAAATCAAAATCTCAGCCAGCTTTTACGTAGAACTGATAAGTTGATTTAAAAATTTAGACATAAAGAGACTTAAATAGTCAAAATAATCTCCAAAAGAAGAAAGTTCAGGGCTTACACAATCAATTTTTAAAATTTTTAAATCTATATTAATCAGGGTATGTAGCATTGACAGAAGGATAGACAAATAGATCAATAGAACAGAGTAGAACAGAAATAGAGATATAGTCACATGATCAAAAATTTTTTTGACAATAATAACAATGTGGCTAATGACAATCAGCAAAGAAAACCTTTTCAACAAATGGTGCTGTAACAATTAGATGCATGAGTGCATGCTAAGTCACTCTGGTGGTGTCTGACTCTTTGCAATCCTATGGACTGTAGCCCACCAGGCTCCTCTGTCCATGGGATTCTTCAGGCAGGAATACTGGAGTGGGTTGCCAAGCCCTCCTCCAGGGGATCGTCCCCACCCAGAGATTGAACTTGTGCCTCTTGCATGGCAATGGGATTCTTTATCACGGAACGACCTGTGAAGCCTTTCTTATAGCTTAGATAAATATTAATTTTGGATGGATCATAGACTTAGAGATTAAAATTTAGTGCTACAAAGTTTCTGGGAGAAAACATAGTACAATATCTTTACCACCTCCAAGCAAGCAAAATCTTTTGAGAAACCAAAGAAAGTGAAAGTGAAGTCACTCAGTCGTGTCCAACTCTTTGCTACACCAAGAACTGTAGCCCACCAGGCTCTTCTGTCCATGGGGTTTTTCCAGGCAAGAATACTGGAGTGGGTTGCCATTTCCTTCTCCAGGAAATCTTCCCGACCCAGGGATTGAACCTGGGTCTCCCTCGTTGTAGGCAGATGCTTTACCATCTGAGTCACCAGGGAAGTCCAAAACCAAAAGCACCAACAATAATCATTTTAATCGACAGATTGGACTTTATCAACATTTAAACCTTTTGCTTATCAAAAGACATCACAAGAAAGTGAACTAGCCAGCTACAGTTTAGAAGAACTTATTCATACTGAGTAACTGACAAAGGGTTTGTATCTTATTTGCAAATAAACTTACAACTCAATAGTAAATAAAAATAATCTGATTTAAAATGGACAAAAGGCTTGAAAAGAGGATGTGATGAAAGACTGAAAAGCTCGTGACAAAGTGCTTAACATCTATAGTAATCAGGGAGATGCAAATTAAGCCACCATAACATACTCTTATAGAACCACTGGAATGACTAATGACTCGAATATGAACTATTGATGAAGTTTTAGAGATAAATTTCACATAGGGCTGGAGAGCATAAAAACTTGTACTATTACTTTGAATATTTTTGATCTCATATTAATATTCATATATTTTTATGGGAAATATAGTTTCCCACAAAGTTAAACCTTATGAGCAAATAATTCCATCACTAAGTACTTATCTAAGGGAAATAAAACATATATAATTTCCAAAGACTATGTGCTAGAGTAATTATAGAAGTTTTATTCATAATATTCTTACATGGGTAAAAAATCAAATCATTGTCAACAGTATAGTGGATAAATAATTGTCACATATTCCCTGGAGTACTGCTTAGCACTTTAAAATAACAAGTTAATGATACAACATTATGGATGAACCTGAAACTATAATGCTGAATGAGAGAAGAAAGACACAAAAGAATATATACTGTACGATTCCATTTATAAATACTAGAAACACCAATGGTAGTCTGTTGTCACAGAAATCAGAGCAGAAATTGCTTGTGGGAGTTTGAGACAAACACAAGAAAACTCTCTGGGGTGAAAGAAATATTCTATTTCTTAATATGTCTGTGGGTTACTGAGGTATATGTACTTTTCAAACTACACACTTCTGGTTTGCACATTTCATAGCATATAAGTTCTATCTCCATTAAAATAGAAAAATGAAAAACAAAATGAAGGTAGGAGAGAGTACAGACATTTCTAAATTCACATTAATTCTTGTAGCTGAATTTGATTCCAGATTTATTTGCCATAGAATCTTCTTGTTAAAAAGAAAAAAGAAAAGCTGTGGATGAACCTACTGAAAGGATTTATCATATACCTGGGGAAATTGGCCAAGAAAGGTCAATTCTAAGACATAGCCTAGTAAGAAATGTGTTTTGAGACGCAATAAAATCATTTCTATGGCCTCCCAGATGGTGCTAGTGGTAAAGAATCCATCTGTCAATAAAGAAGATGTAAGAGATGTGGGTTTGATTGGGTAGGGAAGATCTCCTGGAGGAGGGCATGGCAACCCATCCCAGTGTTCTTGTCTGGAGAATCCCATGGACAGAGGAGCCTGGAGGGTCACAGTCCATAGGGTCACAGAGTTGGACACAAGTGAAGTGACTGAGCACCAAAATAAAAACTGCTTGTTATGAAAGAAAAAGAAAAATCTTGGCATCAGGTAATATTTTGTAATCACATTTGACTTGAACAAATAGAAAGATGTCATACAGATGACAATTCTCCCTATGTTAATATCCAAATGCAATATAAAATTAATAAAAATGCCAAGATGTCTTTTTTGCTGTTGTTGGTAAAGATGATAACAAAGATCACAGGGGAAAATAATTAAGGAAAAGTTGCCAGAAAAAAAAAAAAAAAAACTAAAAGAGAGCAGCCTAATGCTGGGGTGATGTTAGCCTGATAAAATGTTATCACTTGGTAAAAAGTTTCTTTAATTATGTTGTGTGGGTTTGACGTCAAAATGGATAGAGAAATAGGATGCTACAGAAAGTCCAGAAATAGTCCAAGCACATATGAAAACTTGGCATTTGGTAAATGTGACTCTTCAGATCTCTGGAGAGCACTGATTTTTCAATAAATGGCATTGGGGCAACCTAGCAGCTAAGGATAAAGATAAAAATTTGACCCCAAACCCCAAGTGAACCTGAGAACTCCATACAAAAATATTATAACTGAGACGTGAGGAGAGCCTTTTTAAACAGGTCTCAACATTCAAAAGCAATAAAGTAATTATTGATAAATCTGGTTATATAAAATATTTGAATGGCACCAAAATCATGAACAAAATGTTTACCTGCTCTATAAAGTTTTTTTAATTAAAATGAATTCTGGGATGCTGGTAATACTCTACTTCTAGATCTAGATAATGCTGTGTGTGCCTTCAGTCTGTGAAAATTCATCAAGCTATATGCTTAAAACATGCATTTATTTGACAGCTGGGCAAAAGACATGAATCATGAGTTCTTTGCATTGGTTTTGTGATTATAAGAGTTTATTAAATTGGATGCTTAGTTCATTAATTTCCAATCTGCTTTTCATTCTTATTCAAGAAGTAATGACTACAGATTCTTTACTTTGTACTGCCTGAGCTATTATGTTTTGAAGTGTAACATTTCTGTTATTATTTAATCAAATATTCCCCATTGCATTGTCATTTCTTCCTTAACCCATGAGTTATTTGAAATTGTATGTATTCTTTATTTTTTATAGGTATATTTGTCTAGTTATTTTTTTTTAATTGATTTTAACTTACTTAAATGGTAGTCAGAGAATTTTGTCTGCATGGCATCTTACTGAGAGTCATAGTGTGAAATGAAACATGGTCATTTCTTATTAACCATCAATTTATACTTTAATACAATATTTATTCTTCAACGGTCGGGTGCCTTGCCTATATATTTCTCTCAGCTATGTTGCTTTCATCTTCACTGATTTTTGGGGTCTGATATCTCATGTGATTATCTATGTCTGTATGCCATTTCTTCTTTTTAAAATTTTATTTTATTGTAATGAGAATACTTTTTTTAAGAGCCACATAGTTTACTGCTTATACACTTTTATTTACTTTTAATTGGAGTATAATTGCTTTATAATGTTGTGTTAGTTTCTGCGAGACAACAGAGTGAATCAACTGGATGTCTCCATGTATCCCCTCCCTCCCACGCTTCCCCCACCGTCCCCTCTAGGTCATCACAGAGCACCAGACTGAGCTCCCTGTGCTACATAGCAGCTTTCCACTAGCTAGCTCTCTTATATGTGGTAGTGTAACAAGAATTCTTAACTTGAAATACACACTGTTAACAAATTTTTAAGCATACAATAGAGCGTTACTGACTAGAGGCACGATTTTGTATTTGGGTCTTTAGAGCTTACTCTTTTTGCTTAACTGAAGCTTTGTGCCCATTGATAAGTAACTCCCCATTCCCCTCCCCCGTCTTCCGCCCAGGCCCGGACAAACCCCACTCCAATCTGTGTGAGCTTAACCGTTTTAGAAACCTCCTATCAATGGAATCATGCAGTAATTGTGCTTCTGTGATTGGCTTACTTCACTTAACAGAGTATCCTCAAAGTTTGTCCATGTTTATACATATTACACGGAGAAGGCGATGGCACCCCAGTCCGGTACCCTTGCTGGAAACTCCCATGCACGGAGGAGCCTGGTGGGCTGCAGTCCTTGGGGTCGGTAAGGGTCGGACATGACTGAGCGACTTCACTTTCCCTTTTCACTTCCCTGCATTGGAGAAGGAAATGGCAACCCACTCCGGTGTTCTTGCCTGGAGAATCCCAGGGACGGGGGAGCCTGGTGGGCTGCCGTCTACGGGGTCGCACAGAGTCGGACACGACTGAAGCGACTTAGCAGCAGCAGCAGCATACATACTACAAAACTTCCCTCTTTTGTAGAGATAAATAGTATTGCACTGTGTGTGTGTGTGTGTTTTATCCATTCATCTGTCCATGGATAGTTGGGCTGTGTCCTCACCTTGGCTATATATTGTGCTGCGGTGGTGGTTTCAGCTGCTAAGGTGTATCTGACTGCCGTGAGGACTCCTCTGTCCATGGGATTTTCCTGGCAAGAGTCCTGTTGCCATTTCCTTCTGCATGTATTGCGGATAGGGCTGCAGTGAACATGGGAGTGCTGATTTCTTTTGGATAGATACTCAGAAGTAGGATTGCTGGATCATATGGTAGTTTTATTTTCTTTCTTTTTTTTTTTATTATTGTTTTAGCCATACATTGTTATGATATCACCATGGGTTTACATATGCTTCCCCTCCGGGTCCCCCCTCCTTCCTCCCTCCCCCCCGGGAAATCTCGCTGCACCAGTCCCGAGCATCAATCCTGGGCTGGCGATTGATTAGACACATGACAATTAACATGCTTCAATGCCCTTCTCCCATCTCATCCCACCCTTACCCTCATCCACAAAGTCCACAAGTCTATTTTATACATCTGCGTTCCTTTTGTTGTCTCCCATGTTGGGTTCTCATTACTGTCTTTCTAAATTCCATATATATGTGTTAATATACTGTATTGTTGTTTCCATTCTAGAAAAATAAACAACCCAATTAAAAAGTGGGCCAAAGAACTTAACAGACATTTCTCCAAGGAAGATATAAAAATGGCTAACAAACACATGAAAAGATGCTCAACATCACTCATTATCAGAGAAATGCAAATCAAAACCACAATGAGGTACCACTTTACACCAGTCAGAATGGCTGCCATCCAAAAGTCTACAAGCAATAAATGCTGGAGAGGATGTGGAGAAAAGGGAACCCTCTTACACTGTTGGTGGGAATGCAAACTAGTACAGCCACTATGGAAAACAGTGTGGTAGTTTTATTTTCAACTTCTGGGATATCTCCGTACTGTTTTCTCTAGTGGCTATACCATTTTTCATTTTCAACAACAATATACAAATATTCCAGTTTCTCCATATCCTCGTC
This sequence comes from Antilocapra americana, assembly GCA_007570785.1. NCBI lineage: Eukaryota > Metazoa > Chordata > Mammalia > Artiodactyla > Antilocapridae > Antilocapra > Antilocapra americana. Next base: position 2,530,625 of record ML663013.1, on the reverse strand, counting down.
AGTAATTATTGTGTTTTTTTTTTTTTTGGATAATAGCCATCATGACATAATAGGTTATCTCACTGTGATTTTTTTTTAAAGATTATTTATTTATTTATTTGGCCTCTCTGGGCAGCATCCAGGATCTTAATTTGTCAACCAGGGATTGACTCCACACCTCCTACAGTGAAAGAGCAGAGTTTTAACCACTGGGTCACAAGGGAAATCCCTTTTAGTGGTTTTGATTATATTTTTTCTAGTATGCTGACAGATGTATCAGTTCTCTGTGCAGACCCACTGATTTTGGTTTTCTATATTTGAGGCTAAGTTAGTGTTGTCTTTCTTAGGGGATTTGTTTAAACTTTTTAGAAAACATTTGGGTCATATTTTATAGTCTCATGTTTATTTTTATTTTCTAAAAATATTTTCAATTTTTTATTTCTTAAAATGCATTAAGTATACAAATTTTATCTTCTGTGTATGATAATTATAATATCTTAGTTCATTCTTTATGCTATTATTTTTGTTCTTTATGTACTCTTATTTATTTTTCAGCAGGCATTATTTTTGTTTAGAGAAGTGTATTTTCTTTCTTACAGATATGTGAAACAATACCTGCCAAGACAGTTTTAATATATATTCTTGGCTGGAAGTGTTCTGGACACATATGATGTGACTCTGCTCTCAAATTCTCATAAAGCCAGGCTTAAAGGGGAAATCTTATCCCTCTTTGCCCAACACCAAGTTAGAGTTTGGCAAATTTCTTGCTCTGCTTTTTTGCTTTTTGACTTTTTTCTCTCCTTCACTAAAACACAGAGAGAACAGGCCTTTGGGGTTCCAGTTTTAGGCAGACACTTTTTAGTTGATTGTTGATTTTTGTTGTAAAAATCTGCCTGCCAATGAAGGAAACAGAATCAGTCCCTGGGTTGGGAAGATGCCCTGGAGAAGGAAATGGCAATGGACTCCAGTATTCTTGTCTGGGAAATTCCATGGACAGAGAAACCTTGGCGGGCTATAGTCCAAGGGGTCTAAGGAGTCAGATATGACTTAGTGACTGAACAATAGCAACAATATATACATATACCTGTATTTCTCCACATTTTTGGTTATTTTTCTATTATGAGTTATTTTTTTTTGAATATCTAAGCTATCATTCTGTCAGGAAGACCATGCCTTATTTTGAGTCACATGCTGAATTTTAACATAGGTATAAATTCATTTTAATATTATCTATTTTTGCCTGATTTGATTTATTCATCCCTTACATTTAACCATCATACTTCATTGTATGAATTAATATTAGGTTATCTGATTTCAATGCTTTGTATCTCTCCTATAAAACTATCTTAGTTATATTTGACCTTTCATGTTAAATGTCATTTGACATGAAATGTTTCATGTCAATTTTAGGGTCAGCTTGCCAAGTTCACAGCAGTTTTTTTGCTATTTGATTAGTGGTGTTTAATAACGTTATCACGTTTTATATATTAAGCTTATTCACTAGAATTGGTTCTATTATTTTGCCATTAGATATATAAATAATCAATAACCTCTAAGTAATAAGAGTAAATACCAGTTTTGAAAAGTTTTATTTTACTGTATTAACTAGTAAAAATATCTGTTTGTACTTGTATTCATGATAGATTCTGAGTTTAGACTCAGATATTTTCATTTCCTGGATCATGTACCAAATGTGAAAAGACAAAATGCCCCAAACTTAAAGGCCTTAATAGGCCTCTAGAAATGATCTGAAACTATTGAACACTTGAAAAAAAAAGAGGATATCCTACTCTTGCTTCTCAGTATAGTAAAGATAACTCTAAAGCTTGCTCTTCGAGTTTGATGATATCTGTAGGTTTTTGATAGGAATGCATAATTGGGCTGCTTTTGAAATTTTCTTTTTTTCTCTGTTTTAAGAGGTTTTACAATAGATTCATAGCTTTGATTGACTTTGAATTCATCTTGCTTTGCTTTTACAATTTCATGAACCTTTGGCTTGATATTTCATGTCTGTTTTAGAATACTCTTAGCTGTTATCTGTTCAAATACTGTTTCATTATCTTTCATCCTTCTGATTCTTTACTTCCATGTACATTAGAATTTTTCACTGTGTCTCATATATTTTAATATATTCTTTTCTGAATTTCCCATCTTTTCTCTCTCTGTGTCCCAATATAATTTATCTACTGACAAATCTTCCAATTCATTATTTCTCTATTCTGCTGTTAAATCCTTCTTCTGAGCTCTTAATTTCAGTAAATTATTTTCTCAATTCTGAAGTTTCTTTTGATTCTTTTTAATAGATTCCAGTTTTCTGGTAAGAGGTGCATCTATTTCTCTATTTTGTTCATTAATTTTTTTTTTTTAAATATCCTTGTCTGATATTTTAATAGCTACATTACTTGCGAGTTTATTTCTGTTGTCTTGTTTTGGTCATTTGTTCATGTTCATTCTTAGTAATTTTTGATTGAATGCTGGCCAATGCTTATGAACTATTTTAGAGGCCTTGGGTGATGTTATCTTTCTATGTAGAGGATTTAATATCTTTTTTTGGGGCAGTCAGAGTAGTAGACCATTATAAACTAATTGAAGCTGAGCTTCAGGCCTTGTTTAACCTGGTCTATTTTGGATTTGACCTTAAGTCTTGGGTGATGCACTGAGATTTCATTTTTACTTTGTTTCAGACTTGGTGGAAGTTGGTAAGCTAGTCTTAGAATGTAGTTTACTGATTCTCCTTAGAAATACAAAATCTGGTTTTACTTGTGTTGATTGTGGTCTCTGATTCATAATTATTTATAGATTTCTGTAACTTGGTGGGCCATGTACAAACAAACAGACAAGACAACACTGAAAGTCCATAATGACCATGAAGAAATGCCTCTGAAACTGTGAACACTTGGAATTTATGGATTAACAGTGTAATAATTTTGATGGTAAGGAACCAACCTGACTGTTACTTCTTATACCCAGATTCATTATTTATTTTTTTCATTTTGGCTAGTGGAAATGTTCATTAAGTAGCTGAGTGTGACATTACAGTGAAATAAATAATTGTATATGACAAAGTTTTGGGGCAACACTGACATCTGATTGAATTTTCCTCTGACAAATTTAGGAGGTTCTCATTTGATTCACAACTGCACTTTTCTGAAGTTACTGGTTCATCTTTTGATTCTCAGAGAGAGCTTCTAACGAAGGTCCTATTCAGTGTTTCTCAGGGGCGTGTAATCTTGATGTTATCCTTTACCAGCTGGATATCCAGAGGGAAATAAAGTACATTTGTATTTGCCTTTTTATTTGTTTCCTATAAGTTTTAATGGTTTGCCACAGGCCTGATCTAGACAATCATTTTCAGCCACGAAATTGCTGTTGTGTTTCTCCTGTAATATGAATCATTTGACTCCAGGCATGCATGCAGTCTGGTTATGGTTAATTTCAGAGTCTGATTAGTGAAGAATCTCTGCCCTAGTGTTGCATAGAGTCTCTTCTCATGAATTCTCAGACACTTGTTTCACAAAACTTCCAAAAGTAAGGACAAACCTCCAGCCAGATGGCTGAAGAATAATAACAGAAGAGGTTAGATGATAGACACCAACATGCATTCTGGGGAAACAGCTATGGCTGGGCTGGTGGGTTAGGGTGGTGCAATATTTAGAAAATAAAATATGTCAAAATCCTGATTTTAACCAGCTGCTCACCAAATCCAGATGGATGGAAAGGGTTCAATTACCCTCTTGTTTTCTGTGACAAACAATACATTATTATAAATTAACATTTATTCTGAAATGTGCATAACAGCTGCAGGTTGGCTGCAATAGTGATAAGCATACCAAAAAAACAAAAAACAAAAAAAACCAGCCTAACGTGAAGCTTGCAAAGCAGAGGGAGTTGTCAGCTCCATGAACTGGAGACAATTCACTTAGGTTGTGTCTTGTGAGCCGCCTGGTTGTTTTGTCTCCTTGCCTTTTCAGAATCTGTTGCTAAATCCTTGTGTCTGTAGGGAGATTTTTCCTGTTACTGTTAGCTTATAATCTTTCTCCTCAGGACACTGGATTCACTCTGTTTTGGAGAATATAGTTTGCAACAAGCTATAAGAGAGAAACACACTTTTTTTCCTCTATGAGCTATAATCTTTTCTTTTGTTAATTTCCAAACTCCTTCACTATTTGTACTTGAAAAACCAGTCATATGAGCAGAGGAGTTAAAGCGTGTTTTCCTGGAAAAACAAACTTACCTATTATGGTATGAATTATATATATATATTTTCAATTTATAAAGGTAAGCTTCTGAGTTGAGATCTTGTTGGGAAGAAGTTGTAATTCAAATACTTATTCCAAAATTACATGAACCACATAGAGAATAGAGTTATCATTTTTTTCTTTAAACTGGAATATAGTTATTTTACAATTTGTGTTCATTTCTGCTGTACGACAAGGTGAATCAGCTATATACACACGTGTGCTTGTGTATGCTAAGTCACTTCAGTTGTGTCCAACTCTTTGTGACCCTATGGACTGTAGCCCACCAGCCTCCTGTGTTCATGGGATTCTCCAGGCAAAATTTGAGTGGGTTGCCATGGCCTCTTCCAGGGGATCTTCTCAACCCAGGGATTGAACCCGCATCTCTTATATATCCTGCATTGGCAGGCAGATTCTTTACCTCTAGTGCCACCCAGGAAGCCCATACATATACATATATCCCTCCCTTTTTTGGATTTCCTTCTGAAATCACTTTCCACTTGGATCTGTCTGGGATACATGGACTTGATATAGAGAGCCAAGGACACTGAATGACTTTGAGATTCACTGCATGGCTTTCCCAAGACAATTGCATGGGCTAGATAGAACACATGGATTCCCTCTTTCATGGGTCCCCAGTCCAAAATCATTGCTTGCCTGCTTCCTTTTAGCTCTTTAACTCCAGAGAAATCCAATCCTTGCAATGGCTCTGAAAATGGTCACCATGCCCATTTTGCTTTTAAAATAAATAGATATCCTCTCCCTATTCTACTGTGGGATTAAGTTGTCCTAGGTTTAGGAAGAGAACTTCTGTAGGGCAAAGAGTTTTAACTTCTTTTGTTGGTTTACCTACCCATTGAGAATCAGATGGGTGTATGGATTCTCATCCCTCTGCCTCCAAAATACATATTTAGCATACGATATGCAGGGGTTGTGAATCCTCCTGATAGTTCATGTGCAACAAGTAAAGAATCCCTTCTTCAGAGACATATGGAGTGGATGTTCAAAGTCCAGGCTTGAGAGCTAGACAGACATGATTTTGAAACTCAGTCTGCTACTTAATAACTGTGGGAATTCAGACAAAATACTTAAAGTCATAGTGCACCGATTTTCCCATTTATAAAATGAGTATTATAGTACACATCTAATGGATTAGTTATGGTGGATATTGAAATGCCATATCAGCCATGAGAAATGAAAACAGAAAAATCGCAACTCACAATCCTGTTCTATAACTTGTAAAAACATAGGATGAAATGCAACAAAACTATGAAAACTCAACTTGTTCAAATCCTGGCTCCCCCAGATGAACATGTTCTGAGATTAGACCATAAAAATACTGCTTTACTGGTAACTCTGCATGGACCCATGTGTCCCAAAGAGAAGACCACTGAACTGTTTAAGCAATTCACCTATTTATATGTTTTGATCAGTCATTGCTCAGGTCTTGATTAATAGCTTTCCCCAGATCAGTATATAACTCCTTTTCCTTAATTCTCTATTTTGAGACACTACAACACTTTATATGATTAGTGGGTTTCTTTAGTGGTCTTTGTCTGTGAGCTGCAATAACTACTAAGAACCCCTCCAATACAGAAATCGCCCTCTTTTTCTTCCCTTTTATAATGTCATTCTTCCAAGCTCAGTTTCAATTTCAGGAAAAGAAATATTCCCCCAAAGTGAGTCAAGTTTGTTTATTATTCTCACTGTTATGTCCATTTTTAGATAAGAGAGAAAAAACAGAGCAAGACCAAGTGTGAGGTTATTGAACAGTGGGTTATTAGAAATCCTTTTCTGTGAATTGTTCATATATTTTCCTCATTTCTCTTGAGCTGTTGGTCTTTTTATTTCTAGAAACTTTTTTTACATTAGGGATATTAATCCATTATCTATAATGAATTACAAATATTATTGCCCAGTTTATCATTTGTCTTTTGAATCCATTTAGAGAGTTTTGTTTCTTCTAGCTTGTCTTCCAAAAGACCCTATCATCATATAGATATATGCTATCAATCTTTTAATAGTTACTGCATTTTGAGTTGGAATGACAAATTTCTTTCCCACGAAAGATAAAGTTTGTTGGGGAAAAATAGGCAAACAAAAATGTCTTCTTTTTTTGAAGCAGAAGAGTCAGCAGAGGAGATGAGTGCTGTCAGATGTGAAAACCACTTTAAAGATGGGCAATGGCACACGAGGGCTTCCCACGTGGTGCAGTGGGAAAGAACCGCCTGCCAACGCAGGAGACCCAAGAGATGAGGGCTTGATCCCTGAGTCGGGAAGACACGCTGGAAGAGGAAATGGCAACCTGCTTCAGTATTCTTGCCTTGAGAATCCCCATGGATAGAGGAATCCGCAGGTCCATGGACTCACAAAGAATCAGACATGACTGAGCGGCTGAACACTGCATGATGGCCCATGAAGTGAACAGATGGACTACAATAAAATAGAATAGAATACAAACCAGGGAACAAAAGACTCATAGGAATCTATCGTTCAACTCCAGTAGCATATCCAGCCAGCAGGGGAAAAAAAAAAAAAAAAAACCAGGTAAAAAAATGGAATTATTGAAGCTTTCAAGTCAAAAAAAAAAAAAAAATAGAAAAGTGGAAAATTTAGATAAAATTTTAATGGGTAAATATTTAAAAGTGAAAAATAGAATCAGTTGCAATTCTAGGAAAAAACAGAGGAGAATTCTTTCATAAGTTTGATTTTTCTTCACCTGGCATACTGTAAAGTCAGTTGCCTAACATGATTCCATTTATATGAAATGTTCAAATTTTATAACATATATATATGCATGAAATACTTTAGTGTTTACCTGGTGCTAGAGGTGAGAACAGGGGTTGATCAACTACAGACGGGTGTGAGGGATAGTGTGGGAGTGATGGAAACATTCTAAAACTAGAGCCAAAATATATTACAATGATAAAATTGTACATTTAAGATGATGAATTTTGCATCATGGGTGGGCCTAGAGATCGTCATACTGAATGAAGTAAGTCAGATTGAAAAAGAAAAATATCATATGATACAACTCATATATGGATTCTAAAAAAGAGGTAGAAATGAGCTTACCTACAAAACAGAAATAGAGTTAAGGATATAAAAGGTAAGGGAGGGGAGGAAGGATAACTTGGAAGACTGAGATTCATAATAACATGACATGACATGACATGAGGCTCCTCTGTCCATGGGATTTCCCAGGCAAGAATACTGGAGTGAGTTGCCATTTCCTCTTCTAGAGGGTCTTCCCAACCCAGGGATTGAAACTTCATCTCCTCTGTCTCCTGCATTGGCAGGCAGATACTTTACCAGAGCAACACCTGGGAAGCCCTGGGACTGATGTATACATACTAATAAAGACCTACTGTATAGCACAGGGAACTCTAGTCCATGACCTGTTGTGATCTAAATGGGAAGGAAGTCTTCAAAAGAGTGGATATATGTATATGTACATCTGCTTCATTTTGATATACATCAAAAACTAACCAACACTGTAAATCTACTATTGTCCAATAAATAAAACAGTAAAATGAGAAATTTTAGGGAATTCCCTGGTGGTCAAATGATTAGGACTTGGTGCTTTCACTGCTGGAACTCAGATTTAATCCCTGGTTGGGGAACTAAGCTATATGGTACGGCCAAAAATTTTTAAAAATAAAATAAAATGATGGATTTTATGCTTTGCAAATTATATTTCAATGAAGATGTTAAAATCAAGTATGGCTCAGTGGTAGACATCCCAGGGCAGCATATGCCCAGAGGTACCCTCACACCAAGGTATATCTATTCATCAAATGGTCAAGTATTCCCCAAGAATTGGATTTGGAAAGAATGGAGATGACTGATGAATAAAGAGGACATAACTAGAAGAAGAGGAAGGCGTATATATTTTTTTAATCCAGAGGTCTAATTTCCTTCCACTTGTTATCTTACTTCCAGCAGGCCTTGACAACCTTTGTTGAAAACAGCATCCTAACTTGCTTCCACAGGTGGTGACCAGCACAGCTTGTCTCATCACAGAACAAGAGCCAACATCCTTCATTGACCTCAGTCCAGTTGTTGCTTCTCTTGCTTAATTGGCTTTACATGGAAGTGCTTCAACTGAAAGCATGCCATTTTTTTTTTACAGAATTGTGCCAGAAAACAATTAATTTCAAATACACAGCTTTTATATTCGATGCTGTCCGAGGCAATATTTAGTTATGTTCCTGTCTGAGGGAGATAACACACCAGCTGAAGGAGCAAACACAGGCAGACCTCTGGGAATAACACTGTTTTTGGTCTGACTCTCTTCTTGGCTTTTGCATCGTGCAGCTGTGGCAGGCTTTGCAAAAGGGTAGCAATCAGCTGTACCCAGGGACTGTGGGTCTTCTCTTTTTTAAAAAATTTAATTCATTAGCTAGTTCATAATCTGGATGGAACCCTAACAACTGTGGATATGTTCCCATGAAATCCTACATGCAAAGGGATTTTATTCCAATTCCATGGGGATTTTCATGCCCATGTCAATACTGGCTCTGCAAAAAAAAAAAAAAAGCCAAATAAACCATACAGTTTATTCTCTTTATGTCTCTCAGGAGTCTACTAATGTTTCATTTACCCCAATATATTTCTAACTCTATGTCTTATTATGTTTTACTGGGAAAAGACTCTGTTCTTGGGGAAGATTATTGGTAGAGGGAGAAGGGGTTGACAGAAGATGAAATGGTTGGATGGCATCACTGACTCAATGGACATGAGCTTGAGCAACTGTGGGAGATAGTGAAGGACAGGGAAGGCTGGCGTGCTGCCATTCGTGGGGTTGCAAAGAGTCAGACATGACTGAGCAACTGAACAACAACTGGGATTCTGTTGCTATCATTTAAATTCACGAAGACATCTCAGAGAATTGCCCCAGAAGGACAAGACACAGCACAATGCAGTCTGAGGCACTTGGGGTTATTTCGGCTCCTAGCTGAGTGGTGGACATAGTAGCTTCCTGGAGCTGCTCCCTGCATGAAGCATTGTCTTCTGCCATCTCACTCTCCTGAGCTGTATATAATATTGTACACATGAAATTTATAGGATGTTATAAACCAATGTTACCTCAATAAATACATTTTAAGAAACTGGAAGAAAGTTAAAGACTTATTCAATTCAGTGACTCATCTCTCAAGTATGCAGAATGGATAGCTTTATAGTTATTTCTGGTTAGAACTGATTGACTCTCCTGTTCCTTTGGCCAAAGTCTCCTCTCTTGGTTGTCTAGCTTTCAGTTTTCTCTTCTGCATCCGAAAAGTCTGCTATTGATATTTGGCTGACACAAGTCATGTAGCTTGTGTTAAAGAATCCTTTCTATTTCTTTAAGAAGGATGTGATGCTAGTAAAACTCGTCAAATCTGTTTGTTTGCCAGTGACATTCAGCAGGGGAAAAGGATACATCGATCATTCTTGATTCCTGGAGCACTCTAATCCCATTTGAACCAATTTATTTTGTTTCCTGCTTTACTCTTCCTTCCTTCATTCCCCCTTCTACTCTCCCCCTTCCTTCCATATCTCTCTTCCCTCCTTCCCTTAAACAAACACTAAAAAATTTAAAAATTGCAAAGACATTTAAAAAAATTGTCAAAAAATTTAAAAAAAAGCAAAAAGACAAACTGGAAGACCGATATATAAGCAAGATCACATTGCAGGCAACTCCCATAGATGCTTATACTGTTGTTAAAGTTGAACTGAAAATTTGGCTTTGCACTTTCTTGTGGTTAGAGCAAAAGAGAAGTATCCTCATTGTATCGGTTCCCTGGACCACACAAAGAACATATCAGTTTCTCTAGAAAAGTAAAAGTATTCTTGGCATTTGTTCTGAAAGCTACATCTGTGGCTCAGTGTAGTGTAGGAGCCAGGCATCATGCAGTGTATAAGGCAATGGCTTTCTAATAAAATTGATTCTCTTTTTAATAACCTTGATTCTGTAGCCTTTTCTGGATACAAATGTGTGACTTAGTAAAAGGAGTATTTGAAATCCTGGGCAGTTTTCTACAAACAAATCTGCTTTCTGATTCTCTGACTTAATCTATAGATGAAGCATGGAGTATATTGAGAAATGTATCATTTATTGATTTTCAGACCATCAAGTGTATCAATTTTCTTGGCAAGGTTTTTGATAAGAGTTGGGCAACAGAAAGTTCACAGATACGTCCTCTGACAAATATCATAATAATTTCTCTCCTCTCCAACATTACTAATTTGTCAAGGAATCCAAGTAATGAGCCTGATATCAGAGAATGTGCTAGGGAATTCTTGAATTCTTGAATGAAAAGAACTGAAACATCAAGGAAGAGTCAGATTCACCTTAGAAAATATGGGGAGATGATGAAACCTCTGGATGTATTCAATGAATGCTGATTGTCTCTTTGATGAATGAAGAGGTCTAGCTGTGCAATGTGTTCATTCATCTTGTTGGAGGGAGATTGCTGTTTGCCATTTCAGACTCCAGGTGAATCATTTATATTCATTGAACTTCCTAGGATACTGGAAGGAATAGATAAATAATGCCTTCTTGTTTCACAAAGATCTGGTATCACACTTTCAATTTATCTGGAAATCCCAGGCTAATATCTGCATTTCTTGTTGTCTTCTATAATGAGTGGTCAATACGGGGCCATCTAGCTTTTTTGCTGAGATCTGGTTATTTAGCTTTCCATTGATAACTAATGTTGGCATTTGATTGAAGAAGTTCACTTGGAGAATATCACAATGTTAGCTCTAAGAAAGCTAAAAGTTTCCAAATGTAGTCATGAGTTAAGTCTTGTATTCCTCTGTCTTTACAGTAAGCTTTGCTTAACAAATGGAAACTGCTCCTCAACTTCTTGGTGCTTAGAAGAAATCCTCTTATTCCCATCTCCTGAGCATGAAGTCAGTGGTGTTTGGGATGGATTGCGCGCCTGAATGCTAAGTCATTTCAGTAGTGTCCAACTCTTTATGGCCCCATGGACCTCTGTAGCCCACCAGGCTCCTTTGTTGATGGGATTCTCAGGCAAGAATACTGGAGTGGGTTGCCATGACCTCGTCCAGGGGATCTTCCTGACCCAGGGATAGAAACCGGCTCTCCTGGGGCTCCTGCCTTGCAGATGGATTCTTTACTGCTCAGCCACCATGGGGCAGATTAGATGAGGAAGAATTTTGTCTAATGTATCAGCAGAGCAGGGAATGATGATGAAATGAGGGGAAAACTTTTGAGAAATTAAAAAATTAAACTACATATGGTAAGCACACTTATGGTACTTGTCTTATAATAATAAATAACAAGGATTATGATGAAAAAAATATCAGGCTTCCTTGATAGCTCAGTTGGTTAAGAATCCACCTGCAATGCAGGAAACTCCAGTTCAATTCCTGGGTCAGGAAGATCCACTGGAGAAGGGATAGGCTACCCACTTCAATATTCTTGGGCTTCCCTTGTGGTTCATCTGGAAAAGAATCTGCCTGCAATGCAGGAGACCTGGTTTCTATCCCTGGGTTGGGAAGATCCCCTGGAGAAGGGAAAGGCTACCCACTCCAGTATTTTGGCCTGGAGAATTCCTTGAACTGTATAGTCCATGGGGTCTCAAAGAGTTGGACACGACTGAGTGACTTTCACAATAAAAATAAGGGTGTTTGTGTTATCATAATTCTCTAAGCTATTAAAAAATAGTCAGATAATTGCTACCCTTGGGGGAGAGGTGCTGGTAACATTCTTAATCTAAATGTTGGTTATACATTAGAATATGCTTTGTGAAAAGCCATTAAGTTGTACATATATCTGTACTTCCTTGCATGGAATTGGGCTTCCATGGTGGCGCAGATGGTAAAGAATCTGCCTGCAGTGCAGGAGACCTGGGTTCAATCCCTGGCTTGGGGATCTTCCCAATCCTTCAGATCCCCTGGAGGAGGGCATGGCAACCCACTCCAGTATTCTTGTCTGTAGAATCCCATGGACAGAGGAGCCTGGTGGGCTATAGTCCACGGGGTCACAAAGAGTCAGACACACCTGAGAGACTGAGCACATGCACACCCCACCCCGCCCCCGCCCCACAGGACTTAACTTCTCCAAAAAGCAGACAATCCTGCTTCTATGAACAGCTCACCTACCTCTAAAGAGGGTAGAAATGGAATGAATCAGGGAGAACAGAAGAAAGAATCAGTTTCATTCTTACCTTAAAAATAATTGAAAAATTGTGGTTCCAGTAACATCGATTTTTCAATAATATTTTTAGTCCTTCTCCAAAACATTTGACCAGAACCTAGATTTTCACTTTTACTTGGGATATCACATTTGCTTGGAAAGACAGCCTTTGGTGGCGGCCAAGGGGATTGCCATAAAGACAGCTTCACTACAATCAGGTGAGAAGAACCTGTGCAGAGCCTGTACAGACTCTATCACCCACTCTAATGTGATCTTCTAACTAAATGACTTAGCAGATCCACAAAGTAAGTTTCACAAAGGTAGGTGTGGCTTCAACCTGAGCAGTCTGAATAGCACTCCCAGTCAAACAAACAAACAGAAGAGTTTTGCAAGCGACATTGATTGGTGGATGGGCAGGGACCTAAATCTTTTTAGGTCTAGGACTCTCTCAATTATCATTTCTTCAAATATATCCTACCCTCATTTTACCGTTTCTTCTCATCTTGAAATTCTAGTTAGTTGGATGCTGAAGTTTCTACTTTTATCACTTGGTTCTCTTTTCTCCTGACCCCCCTTAACTGAAAGTCCCTCAGTCGTGTCCAACTCTTTGTGACTCCATGGACTGTAGTCCACGGAATTCTCCAGGCCAGAATACTGGAGTGGGTAGCCTTTCCCTTCGCCAGGGGATCTTCCCAACCTAGAGATCGAACCAAGGTGTCCTGCATTGCAGGCAGATTCTTTACCAGCTGAGATACCAGGGAAGCCCTCTGACCTCATTTAATTCCATTCTAATGCCTTTTGGGTAGATTCATGCAAATCTCCTAGCTCTTAAGGTTTTTGCTTGAATCTATTCTATTTCTCAAACTACCTTCTGAGCTCTTCATTTTAGCAACTACACTTTCAATAGCTAATATATTTGGTTGGTTCTTTATAATGTTTGTCCTGCTTCATATTTCTAAGAATATTTCTTTAACACTTCAAACATATTTATTAATCTTATTGTGAATCACTACTTTTTCTGTTTCATTAGCCCTGCTTCTGCTCTGCTGGCTTGCTCTTGTTTTTTCTTATAGTTCTTAGTTCTTCAAATGTTTTATATTTTTTCCCTAAGAGGTTATTTTTATTTTCTGGTGATTTCTTAACTGAAATGCCCACACTGAGAAGGAGAGAAAGCTTGAACGCTTGGAAGTTTAGGGGTTGAAGAATTAGAAGTCATGAATGAAGATTTTGAGCCTTCTCTCTACTTTTTGGAATCCAAAACCCTCTGTCTCTCCACCAATCTATTTCTTTTCATTCTTGCTTCCCTTGGAGGCTCCTAATATCTTTGTCTCTAGTAATGCTTGTGAAAGCTTGTGGTTTATTACTTCTGTGGTTGAGAACATGGAGGGAAGTCTCATGAGCTGGCCAGGCTGCCTTTACTGTGCACTTGTTCCCATTCATTCAGACTCCAGAGCTTTCCTGATGCCTCCTGTGGCCTTTGGCAGGGGTGTCTGTTTTACTGATCTCAACATTCAGAGAAGGCAGAGCTCTACCCTGGATAATAGAAGGTAAAGAGTGGGATGGTGCAGGAAGCCCTCTCCCAGCCTGTTTCCTGTCTAGTGCATCTTTCTGCCTAGCCACTGAGTAAGATTCTGAAAAGAAATACTAACTCCTGGTTGTGAGCACTGAGAGGAGGAAGTGAAGATGGCAAGAAGACAGACTGAGAACCTTGAAAACAAGTCATGTCATCTCGGTTTTTTATATTTTTTACTTTACTGCACTAAAGATTGGGCTTCCCAGGTGGCTCAGTGGTAAAGAACCTGCCTGTCAATGCAGGAGATGCAAGAGACGCAAGTTCATTCCCTGGGTTGGGAAGATCCCCTGGAGAAGGGAAGGGCGCCCTACTCCAGTATTCTTACCTGGAAAATCCCATGGAGAGAGGAGCCCGGCAGGCTAGTCAGACACGACTGAGCACACACATGCACGTGCTAAAGATTAGGAAAAAGAGGTAGCCCCTGGAGATACCAACAAGGTACGGTGTCTTCCTAGAGTCTTATGAACTAAATGCAGACACATATGAAAGATTAAAGAGTTGCATTATTAGATGGCTATTGATTGAGTCCCGTTAAGCTGGTTAATGATAAATGTTTACCTCAAGAGAGTTTTCTAGCAGTGTACTTCAGGGGTTTGGCCTTAGACCTACCTTGATAGTTTAATATTTATGGTATTAATAACATGGAAAAACAGAAAAGCATATTCATGTTGCAGATGTTCAAATGTTAGGAGATTATGCTTGTGCTGTTACCAGAATCTGGCTCTAAATAAACATCAAAAGGCTTAGAGAGATGAATGCAATAGAAGTTTATAGGAATAAGCATGAGGTCCTCAAATTTTTCCAAAACCCAACAGGATTAGCATCAGCAAATACTGAACATTTTAGCTAACAGTAAGCATAACGTGAATCAATGGTGTAATGTGGCTGACAAAATATTGTTACCAAAAGCTGCCTCTGTAGGAATATATTATGCAGAATAAGGCAGGTAAGATCCTGCTCTTCTTTATTCTGGTCAAACTATACCTGAGACAACTCAGCTCAGTTCTGAGAATATCAAGTTCAGAACAGCAACCTTGAAGAGTGTTCTTGGCAAAAAGTACAGTTGTGTTATGAACAAAGAAATCGACTGCATTTTAAACCCTCCTAGAAGGATAGGGTTAAGACCAATGGATAGAAGCTGCAGGAAGATGGGTTTTAGCTCAACCTGTGAAAAGTTTTTTCAGCAGTGTTTAGTCATTGGATAGTTCATCTTTGCAAAGAGGTTGATTGAAAAAGATGTTCAGGAATAAATATATAGTAGTCAAAGTCACTTGGATTAAAATTGGGCAGCAGGTGAGGTGATCACTAAAATGCACCAATAATCCAAAAAGGCTTGGATTATTTGGGAAAGCTTTATGGAATAGATAACACTTGAGTTGTACCAAGAAAGATGGATATAAATTGAAGCATGGATCTTAACAGGGACAATATTACCCCAAGACAATGACATTAGTTCTTCAGTTCAGTTCAGTTCAGTCACTCAGTCGTGTCCAACTCATTGCAATCCCATGAACCACAGCACGCCAGGCCTCCCTGTCCATCACCAACTCCTGGAGTCCACCCAAACCCATGTCCATTGAGTCAGTGATGCCATCCAGCCATCTCATCCTCTGTCATCCTCTTCTCCTCCTGCTCCCAATCCTTCCAAGCATTAGGGTCTTTTCCAATGAGTCAGCTCTTCGCATGAGGTGGCCAAAGTATTGGAGTTTCAGCTTCAACATCAGTCCTTCCAATGAACACCCAGGACTGATCTCCTTTAGGATGGACTGGTTGGATCTCCTTGCAGTTCAAGGGACTCTCAAGAGTCTTCTCCAACACCACAGCTCACAAGCATCATTTCTTCTGCGATCAGCTTTCTCTATATTCCAGCTCTCACATCCATACATGACCACTGGAAAAACCACAGCCTTGACTATATTGACTTTTGTTGACAAAGTAATGTCTCTGCTTTTTAATATGCTGTCTAGGTTGGTCACATTAGTTCTTAGAGGGTGCAAAAGGCTTAAATATTACAATAGTCTATGGCTTTCCTAAGAACACAGTCGTTCAGTCATGTCCGACTCTGCGACTCCATGGACTCTAGCCCACCAGGCTCCTCTGTCCATGGATTTCTCCAGGCAAGAATGCTGGAGTGGGTTGCCATTCCCTTCTCCAGGGAATCTTCCAGAACCAGGAATTCAGCCCAGGTCTCCTATATGGCAGGTAGATTCTTTACTATCTGAGCCACCAGGGAAGCCCACTATAAAAACAAGTACAGTATATCTGTGATACTGATATTTCATGCTGAAAGTGAGGCAATTAGGGGGAAAAATGTCTAAAAAGGTTTCTTAGAGAAGCTATGATTAAAAATAACCTGGGGTATTAGTTTTCTATCATGGCTGTGACAAATTATCACAAACTTAGTTGCTTTAAACACCACATAGCTATTATCTTATAGTCCTGGGGATCAGAAGTCTAAAACGAGTCAGCAGAGGGTCAGCCCTCCTTGAGATTCTAGGGGGAAATCTGTTTTCTTCCCTTTGCCAACTTCTAAAGTCCACCACATTCCTTGACTCATGGCTGCATCCTCTTATCCTGCTTCTGTAATCACGTCTCCTCGCTCCCTTTTCCTATATAGTTTAGTGAAAGAAAGTGAAAGTCACTTAGTCGTGTCCAACTCTTTGTGACCCCATGGACTATATAGTCCATGGAATTCTCTAGGCCAGAATACTGGAATGGGTAGCCTTTCCCTTCTCCAGGGGATCATCCCAACCCAGGGATCAAATCCAGGTCTCCTGCATTACAGGCAGATTCTTTACCAGGTCCCTGTGATCGTATTGGTTCCACTTAGATAGTCCAGGAAATCTTGCCACTTCAAAATCCTTCATTAAACACACTGGCATCATCCCTTGGCCAGGCAAGGTAATTTATTCACAAGCTCTGGGACTGGACATATTTGGGGAGGGCACATTACTCTGCCAATGACTTGGGAAACATTGACTTAGATGAAAGAAATGTATGTGTTATTAGTTCTGTGTTAGGGGAGGAGGAACAGAGAAAGAACATATATGATTCTATGCAACCATTATCATGGCAAATAACTCAGGACAGATGGCCGGCTAATGGGGGTAAAGGGACATGTTTTGCTCAAGTATGGACACCAGTGTTATCATTTGCATTTTGGTTCACCATCACGTATTCCCTTGTAGCTCAGTTGGTAAAGCATCTACCTGCAATCCGGAAGACCTGACTTCAATTCCTGGGTCAAGAAGTTACGCTGGAGAAGGAAATGGCAACCCACTCCAGTGTTCTTGCCTGGAGAATCCCATGGACAGAAGAGCCTGCCGGGCTACAATTCATGGAATTGCAAGAGTGGGACACGACTTAGCGCTATCTTTCTTTCATCATGATAGTTTTGATTTTATGTTTTTATATGACTTTTCAAGTGGTCCTTCATGTAAATTCAAAAGTCCCAATCACTCCCTGAATTACTTCTTAAAATTATTGTAATAAGGTATCACAGATTAGGTGGCTTAAAAGAGAAATCCATTTCCTCCAAGTTTCAGAGGCCAGAAGTTCAAAATCAAGGTGTTGGCAGGGTTGTGCTCCCTCTGGAAGCTCTAGAGGTGGATGCTCCCCTGCCTCTTCCCATTTCAGGTGGATCTAGGCTTGACTTGAGGTTGTGTCTCTCCAGTCTCTGTCTCTGTCTGTCTTCACAGGATCTTATTCCTTCTCTTTCCCTTCAACTGGGTCTTCTGTCTTTTATAAGGACATTTGTCATTAGATCCATGGTTTACTCATTTAATCCAGACTAATTAGATCTGCAAAGACTCTTTACCCAAGTACGATTACATGCACAGGTTCTGGGTTTAGTACATGGATGTATCTTTTGGGGAAACTTTCATTTAGCCCAGTACATTCCCCCAAATCAGAACTGCCTCAGGAGAAATAAATTACATATTTTTCCCCAAAGAAAAGCATGAATCACTGTATCTTCAGTTGTTCTCGGATGTCATTGGGCAGCAGCATCATTTGAAGGGACATTCAGTGGGGCACTGGGACTCTGTGCTGTTGACAAGTTTCCTGGGAAGGGAGGGGGTGGTTAATATCTGATGCTGTTTTAAAACACATACTTTACTGATTCTCATTTCCTTCCTCACTTCCTTCCTTCACAGAGCAATCCTTGGTGTGTTTCTAAAGCACAGTGCTGATCAAATTTTTATCTTCATTAAAATCATCATTGACTTTTCATTTCTCCAGACTAAGTCCAGATTCCCAGCTTGACATCCAAGCCCTTTGATGATCTTGATCTCAACTCATCTCCGTCTCAATCTTACACTCGTTTGCTGCTCTCTGTACCCAACTGGTGTTCCCCTGGAGTCATGTCAAAGCTTTGAGGGTTTTCTGCCTCATTCCTTTTTCAGGGAGGTTCTCAACTGCCGACCCCTCCCTCCAAGTATAAGCATTTTGCTTTTACAGTTCTTATGTAAGATGTAAAGAGATGCTTTACATTTCTTATGCTTCTTGGGCTTTCAAGTGCATAACAAGCTCACCAGGGAGCTTGCTAAAATACCACATCTGATTCACTAGGTCTGTCATGCCTTGGAGATTCTGCACGTCTCACTAGCTTCCGTGTGATGCTTGGATACTGTGTCTGGGGCCCCACTTTAGTGGCTCAGCACTCACCATCACCTGCCTTCCAGGGTAATTGTGTGTTAGCCTCCCTGTCAGACTCTGATCTGCCAGTGGATTAAGAGCTATGATTTTTTCCCTCTCTTATATCCATGCCTAGCTCCTCGGGTTTAGCGTATGTGCCAAGAAACTGGTGAAAGTGAATGGAGCTAAATTAAATTTTAGTAAAATTGAGGATAATTGCTACAATTTGGCTTTGCTGTCTCTTTTCTGCTGCAGCAGTGTTAGCTTTGGAGAGAGGAGCCCAGGTTCCTCAACTGGTTAACAAGAGGACCACGGTCACCAGTCAAGAATCAAAAGCTTATCTGCAATATTTTCATGCACCCAAATTCTCCTTGAGGCAAAAGCAATTGTATAAGCAGGTGACCTCTGCAGAGAATCCAAGCCATAGCGACTGTGATGAGAGAACACAGTTTGCTTAATATTTGTGGAATCACGAAAAAACAGTATTTCCCCCTCAAAACTGTCTCTACTGGAAGCATGCAGAACGAAATGATAAAATTCCTGTTGGAGGGTGGATTGGCTTATTCATTTGCTCTCTTTGGAAGTAACTGGAGAGAGTATTAAAAAAATAACAAGACACATAAAAGTAGTAATCGTACTGTACCAATAGACTACCCTTTCAAGGGACAGAGGTCCCTGGGTGCCTCTATTTCTTCTATATGTCTAGCAGAAGGATTAGACCAGTGAAAGGGTGAAATGCACTTTTACAAAGAGAGTAGATAAAGTGCATTTCAGTGGAGAAATACCACCATATCTGGAGAAGCAAAGGTACCATGATCTGCCCGCTGGAGCTGGGGAGGTATACGTAGGGTGACCATGTCTTCATGGGTTTCCTGAGTGGTGCTAGTGGTAAAGAATACCCCTGCCAATGCAGGAGAAACAGGAGATGTGGGTTTGCTCTCTGGATTGAGAAGATCCTCCAGGGGTAGGAAATCGTGACCCACTCCAGTATTCCTGCCTGGAAAATCCCCTGGACAGAGGAGCCTGGTGGGTTAGTCTGTGGGGTCATGAAAGAGTCAGACACGACTGAGTGACTGAACACACATATCTTCTTGGTTGACATCCTGATTTTAGCTCTGGAAGTCCAAAGTCCCATAAAACCCTACAGGCCTGGGCAAATTAGAAAGCTTAGTCACCTTAGGTCAGGGTGATCTTAGAAAGGTCACCTTAGGAAACTTTTGAAGCAGGTCAGTTGTCTCTTTCTTCTTTTGAAGCAGTTCAGTCGTCTAAAATTTTCAACTGCATTCTTCCCTCCAACTATCCTCACTTGCCTTCCCATCATCAAAAAAAAAAAAAAAAAAAAAAAAAAGGTTCTCTTTGATGCTCTTCTCCCCAATCCATCATAAGCATTTAATTCTGGAAACATTCAAGGGTTCTGCCTTCCAGGAATGTTTAATTATGAGCTCCTGGGACTCTTCCAGTCTTGATGCATTCGTACATACCTATTTTCATGTTTTTATTAACATGATACATTTGCATAGAGGCTAAGTTTTCAAAATGTAACCATATTTTATAACTTTTACTGATAATCACAGCTCCTCCATTAGGAGATTGTGTCGGGAAAGGTGCTGGTATCTCCAGATTGCACTTGAAAGACCATAGGGTCTAAAAGATGCGCAGGTGGCTGAAAGTGACAGATGATCAGAGGGAGAGTTGGGGCCTCAGATTCAGGACTCTCCAGATGCAAGGTGTTTCTATGGCCTTACTTAAAATATTCTGTCTTGGGGCTTCCCTGGTGGTCCAGTGGTTAAGAAGCTGCCTTGCAGTGCAGGGGACATGGGTTCAACTCCTGATCATGGACTAATATCCCATGTGCCACAAAGCAACGAAGCCCACTTGCCATAACTACTGATTCCGAGCTATAGCTAGAGTCCAGGTACCGCAGTGAAAGATCCCTGCACGGTGAAACAAAGAAACATCATGTCACAGCTAAGACACAACACTGCAAAATAAATAACCTTTTGTTTAAGTTCTGTCTTTAACTCTGTGGTGGTGTCATTTCCATTCTCAAATTATCTGTATGTGAAAGTCATTCTGACTTAATCCGCCAACACCTAGTAGGATTTCCCAGGTGGCACTAATGGTATAGAACCCACATGCTAATGCAAGAGATATGAGGCATGGGTTCAATCCCTGGGTTGAGAAGATATCCTGGGAAGAGGAAGTAGCAACGCCCCTCCAGTATTCTTGCCTGGAAAATTCCATGGGCAGAGGAACCTGGTGGGCTACAGTCCATGGGGTCGCAAAAGAGTCTGACACAACTTAGAGACTAAACAGCAATAACAATAACAAACTATAAACTATAAACAGATGTGTGTGCCTTGTATGCTTAGTAACATAGGCTTTGGCATCCAGATTGCTAATGATAAACCCAGACGAAATTGGAAATGATTCACCTGATTTCATTTTCTACATACAAATTGTTGTGGGCCTGCAGGATTTTTTCATTGTCATGGCTACTGTAATAGAAGAATTATAAATGAACAGTTGAAAAATAGAGAATTTGACTGTTGGCTTTGGACTTCTTTTTATTACTTTAGAACTGTTATGTGTATTAGCCCATAAAACATTTTTAGAGTTTATATTATTGAGGCACCCAGCAGGACACAGGACATTCAAATCAGGATAATCTGAGTAAGGTTTAATAAAAGACCTCTTCAGATGGTATGAGCTGTATACAGCAAAATCACAAAGGATGAACCAGGATCTTGGACTAGTAACAAGGTTGAGGGGCATTTATGCATAAAGGAATGATGGGAGGGGCAGTTATTGGAATTCACAAACAGAAGGTAAGTACCACCTTAGTTGAAAGGACATAACTAGCCTGGGTTGACCTTGACAGGAAAGACTCAAAGGAATATAATCCCAAACCCACTCTTCTTTTTCTTTCTGTGTTCCTACTCATGCTCACCATTGTCAAAATCATCCGAAAGTCAGAGGGTGTGAGGATCAGGAAGATTCATCCAGGCAGTTCTCCCAGGGCAGAGATGAGGCTGGAGAAGGGGACAAGGGGATTTAGTACAAGCAGAGGGAAGCTACTCAGAACACAATCCCCATAGTTATCCCAACTTTTGAAATTTACAATGGCTGAGTAGTATTCCATTGTATATATGTACCACATCCTTTTATACATATTTACAATGGTTCAGTTCAGTTCAGTTGCTCAGTCATATCTGACTCTGTGACCCCAAGGACTGAAGCACGCCAGGCTTCCCTGTCCACCACCAACTCCCAGAGCTTGCTCAAACTCATGTCCATCGAGTTGGTGATGCCATCCAATCATCAATGGTACATATATACAATGGAATACTACTTGGTCCTAAAAAGAATGAACTAATACCATTTGCAGCAACATGTATGCAACTGGAGATTATCGTACTAAGTGAAGTAAGTCGGAAAGAAAGACAAATGCCATATGATATCACAGTTATGTGGAGTCTAAAGTATGACACAAATGAACCTAACTATGAAATAGAAATAGAATCAGGAACAAGAGAATAGGCTGGTGGTTGCAAAGGGGGAAGAAGGTGGGAGAGAGATAGATTGGGAGTTTGAGATTAGCATATATAAACCGGTATATATAGAATGAATAAACAGCAAAGCCATACTATATAGCACAGGGACTTACATTCAGTATCTTGTTATGAACCATAATGGAAAAGAAGATGAAAAAGAATGTAAGTATAACCGAATTACTTTGCTGTGCAGAAGTAATTAACGCAATGCTGTAAATCAACTATCCTTCAACAAAAAAAGAAACTTATAAGGAATTCCCTGGGGGTCCAGTGGTTAGGACTCTGCACTTTGACTGCTGAGAGCCTGAATTCAATCCCTGATTGGGGAACTAATCCTCACAAGTCTCATGACATGGTCAAAAAAAGTTACATTATGATCCTATGAAAAGCCTTTATAATTATTTCCATTTATAGATGAGAAAATGAAACCATGTCTTAAGTCACCCATCAAAACCACATCTTTTCTCTACAAACCCCATGCTTTTATTCTGTTTCAGAGCAGTGAGTTGATGGGCTGGTTGTTTGTAATGCTATGTCCAATGGAACCTTATCCCAGAGAAGGCTGATACAGAACCTCAAATAACTCCTGATTTTTAAAAATTACTAAAACACCTTCTTCTTCTCTTTGATACCAGGGCCGGCTCACCATGGTTCTGCCTCTGGTGAGTTTTCTTATCCATATGACCTCTTGTGAGCATTCTTGAGGTTGTTTAGACTTTGGCATCATATTTTATGACTCTACTGGGGCTGATTGAAACATTTTGCAGTGTGAGGCTCATTTTATTTTATGGTTTAATGAGCACATTTAAAAGAGATTCCCCATCCTCAGAGCTCCCTGCCTTGCCCATGCTCCAAGTTTCTGTAAATTGCAAGGTAACAATTTCATTACCTATATTTCCTCAAAGGAAAGGGATAGTTCTTTCTTCTTGGACAAGACACTCCATCAATCAGCCCAACAGGGATGTTTTCACCGTCACAAAGAAGTCAGCTAGTATTCATGCAAAGGTGAGAGGGCACACTTTTCCTTCTTCATCAGGTACATGCAATTTGCATATCCCATTATCTGCTTATTAACCAGAGGGTCTTGTAACAATGGCAGGCTGTGAAATAGTCACACACGGGCAGTTGAACAACAAGCTCTCAAGGGTTTATCCTGCGATTATATCCCTGTAATGAAGAGGCAAAAGGCGAGGAGCGACAATAGGCTATTTGGCAACAGAATAAAATCAGGATTTGATCTGATGCAACATGACTTGCTCACAGTACAGGTGGAATATCAAATGATCCTTGTGAAATTCAATCCTTGTATAATTTTCCTATTATATCCATTGTTCTCCTATTAATCTGAAGGCCATATAGAACAGTATGTAAATTACATTTTCATTAACACAATGTTTCTCTTATCTTCATTCAGTTTAATTGTGACTTCTATATTTCAGTTTATTTTGGGGGGTATATGAATGATCTGGTACATTTAACAATATGATGGGAAGGAAAGAAATAAAGATACTCACTGACATCCAGGTTATGCATATTCACTACCATTGAAGGTTAATACATAAAAACTATTTCTTTGAAAGCAGGTAGAGTCTGAGTTAAAAATGTCTAAAAGGCTGTATGGTTTTTGAAATTTGTTATGTATTAATTTTACCTTTAGGAATCTCCAAAAATACAATTTTAGGACTTTATCTCATGTTAAAACAGCAGAAGAGGTACAGTACTCTCTTTACAAGGAAGATAACTAATAGTTGCATAGTTACCCTGGGCCAGGTTCTCTGATACTCAACATCTGGTTGATTTCCACAATAACCCTTGCAGAAGCAATTACTTTGACTGTTTCTGCTCTTTCAGAGCCCTTCTCAGCCAATCAGGATGCTCACAGGAAGGACTGAGGCAGTCAGTGGGAGGGATTATTTAGCAAAGGTCTTCTCTACTTCGAGCTGCCAGAACCAGATCCTGGGGCTCTTTAACTTTTTGCTATTTGAAACACTACTGCTATTTTAAACATATGTACCCAAGCATCAGAGTCTCCAGCCCTGGGATTCAGTTGTTCTGCCAGAGCAGTTCATTCTGTTTAGCAAAAAGTTGCTCTGTTCCTCCTTGGCGCCTGGGTTATCAATGCTGGCTGCATCCTCAACGAGGCTCTATTCTCGTCACCCTGTCCCTCCTTTTAATGGAGTGATGGATGTAGATCCTGCTCCAGGACTTTCAGGCCACCTCATTCATTCCTCATTTCCTCTTCTGGGGAAGAACCCATTATAAAGGTTGTGTTAATTCTGAGATCAGATCACTATACCCTGATCAGGCATCTGGAAAACCGGTATGCCTCGTTTTTTAAAATGTTAAGTGGATACAACACCACTACAGAAATTAAGCCAATTGATTTATTGTTCTGGAGAAGATATCTAATGCCAATAAAATTAAAACCAATTTCTGTCCCTGCTCAGAAAGAAACTTAAGCACCATTGGAAATGAGCCTTTTTAAGAGAAAAGCTAGGTTCTCAGCTCTCCTCACCATTGTAGGTGGCTGCATTGCCAGGTCCTGGTTTAAATTTGAAGGTCAAATAGTTAACTTATGATAAATGATACTATATGAGGTTTGAGCCAAGGCAAAGAGTGTGGGAAAGCTTATAAGAAAGCCATTAAGGCTCCAATTTTGCTGACCTGTGAGGACTCTGGACTGAAAAAGTATAGATTCTTATAATAAGTACTTGTGAAGAAGCCAGAGAGGGTATTACTGGCTCAGCTGAGGTCAGAGGAAGAAAGGGGATCAGAACCTGACAATATCCCCATTAAGTTTGCATTTACGGACCTGTCCTCTGAAATTTCAGATTTGCTCTTATTTTTTTCTTTTCATCTCTAATTGGATAGAAGAACGGATATTAACTGTGCACTGATTGAGGGTTTGGAAAGTGGTTTCTAATACTGCTTTTTCTGTGTGATATTTGTAATGTGTTTGATAGACTGAAGCCAAATTGGATCTGATAGCCTAAAATTGGCTTCCAATTCACCCAGTCCCCTGTTTTACACTAGGATCACTACCACAGTGTTCTTGTTGCTTGTTTTTACCTCAAAAATCTGGAGGCTCATAAATAAGTACCTTCTATGCTAGAGATAGCTATGGGAAACTAAAGATAAACTCCATTGTAAACTTGAGTAATTCTCATCAGATCTCATGACCTCAGAGTTTCTTGCCTGTATTATGAAAGTATAATCCACTCCTCTTTACAACTGTTGGAATTTAGTAAATGCTTGCTATGTGGAGGAATGATCAAAATACTGTACATTCATACATACCTCATTGAGTTTCAAAATCATCCTGTGAGCCAGTATTTCTCTTATTTCCAGTTCCTTAGAGGAGGACACTAAGGCTTAGAGATGGTAAATAATTTGGAAGGAATGGAAAGTGAATTCAGCCCTTAAGCATAGCCCTAAACACTGAAGCTCCAATACTTTGACCATGTGATGCAAAGAGCCAACTAATTGGAAAAGACTCTGATGTGGGGAAAGATTGAGGGCAAGAGGAGAAGGGTGTAGCAGAGGATAAGATGATAGATAACATCACTGCTTCAGTGGACGTGAGTTTGAGCAAACTCCAGAAGATAGTGAAGGACAGGGCACCCTATGGTGTGCTGCAAAGAGCTGGACATGACTTAGTGACTGAACAACGAACACTTAAGTAGCTTCCAGCCTTAGCACTGTTTGACTCGACTTTTTAAAATAAAGATTCTCATCGACTTAGCAGCTGAAATATTAACAGAAATGAAATTGTTCTTTGGATGACAAAACAATATTTCATTTCTTCTAAAAGCTAATGTGGCTTTTTTATATTTTCCCATAGGGCAAGTCCTTTGTGAAAGGAAAAGTATAAGTAGAGATGCCTGGTATTGTTTTTCAAGGAGGATGCTCGATGATCACAGATGTCTTTCTTCATCACGTAAGCACCAATAAGCAGAGGTAGGAAAAAGCAACCTTGAAGAAACCAACACAATATTGTAGAGCAATTATCCTTCGATTAAAAAATCAACAAGTTTAATTATAAAAAGAAAAAAACCTTTGAAAAACATTTAAAAACCTACACAACATACTTTGAATTTTAAATCATGAATGGTTGTTGTTGCTTCTTACAAGAATGTAACCAAAAGAAGCAGCAGTTTTACTATTGAGGAGATTGCTGCTGTAATTTTTATTTTGGGGAATCTCAAATTTTTCATGCCTCTTCACTGAGTCTAACAGCTCCATGATATATAGAGGGGGATGGGGTGGGGGATAGACAGACCTTAGTTTCATGACATCACATTGCAAACAACGGCCACTTTACTATGAGAGACAAATGATACCTGGCTTGGAAATAGATTGTAACTTTTCTATCATCCACCCATCCGTCCATCTGTACACCCATTAACTCAGATGTTTCATCAGTGTGCATTGAGCATCTGCCGTGTACCAGGCACAGGGCATGCACTGTAAAACTAACTTCAGTGACAGAAGTCTTGGTCTTTGGAAGCTCTCAGTCAGTGAGGCAGAGAGATATGCAAAAAAGAAAAAAAACCAAAACCCAAAGCAACAGGTGATTCTAAAGTGTAGAGGTATGAAAGACGATGATACTGAATATGGGTGTCCTTATCCCAACCCTGGGCCTCCCAGGTGGTGCTAGCGGTAAAGAACCTGCCTGCCAATGCAGGGGACTTAAGAGACACAGGTTCAGTTCCTGGGCTGGGAAGATCCCCTGGAGGAGGGCATGGCAACCCACTCCAGTATTCTTGACTGGAGAATCCCAGGGACAGTGGAGCCTGCTGGGCTACAGTCCACAGGGTCACGGACAGTCAACATGACTGAAGCAACTGAGCATACACATTCCAGTCCCTATGATGCCCAGGGCATGCTATTTAGATCCAGATCCCTAAAAGAGGGGTAGGTATTCCCCAAGAGATGAAGTAGAGGGAAACTGTTCCCAATACAAGTAAATAGATGAGGATTCAGATAACAACCTTAACTGAGTTTGTTGTTGCTGTTATTGTTTAGTCTCTCAGTCATGCTGACTCTTTGTGACCCCCTGGACTGTAGCCACCAGAATCCTCTGTTCTTGGGATTCTCCAGGCAAGAATACTAGAGTGGGTTGCCATTTCCTTCTCGAGGGGATCTTCCTGATCCAGGGATTGAACTCTTGTCTCCTGCACTGGCAGGCAGATTCTTTACCAAGAAAGCCTTTTAAATTGAATAAGGTCACATTTTAGGGTATGCAGGAGAGAATAGGTTGGGCTAAGACCGGTGTCATAGAAAGATATAGGTCAATAGGGCTTCGTGTGCTGTGCTGAATACCAAATCCTTTCTTAAAGCTAGCAAAGAATATCAAAGTAAACTGTGTCATGATATGATTTTTTGAAGATAGCACTGGTGGTTGGTGCAGAGTAAGAGATATGTTATTATTTAATTGAACTAGTGGACTCTGTATGCCAAACCCCTCTTGTTCATCAGCAAGGACTTTTGAGGGGCTTCAATTGTGAGACTGGGCATGCTTAATTTTGAATGATGTCAAAGCAGAAAAATGGGCAATTGGCCAACATTTTGGAGGCAATATGGTGCTTGCACACCTGTTTGATTATGTGGTATTGAAATATAAAAGGTACAAGGCCATGAGAGATACAATCATGAGAAATAATTTACTGGTTATGGGCAATAAAGAGTTCTCCAGTGGCTCAGCAATGAAGAATCTGCCTGCAAGGCAGGAGACTCAGGAGACTCAGGTTCAGTTCCTGGGTTGGGAAGATTACCTGGAGGAGGGCATGGCAACCCACTCCAGGATTCTTGCCTGAAGAATCCCATAGACGGAGGAGACTTGTGGGCTACAATTCATAGGATCACAAAGAGTCGACACGATGGAAGTGACTGAGCACGCATGTATGCGTGGCCAATAAACATCAAGGGAAATCTAAATGTTCGCTACTTTCTAATCTTCATCCTGTACTTAGTACATTAATTAGAGGCACTTTAGCAAACGTCAGCATAAGATGGCAGGGCCCAAGAGCTAAGTTGCTTTTCACCAACCCATTTTTGTGATATTCCCTCATTTGAAGCTAGGCACTGATGTAAATAAGGTGGAGGGCTGGTTGTGGCGAAAGGTGAGCACCTGGAAAGTCATTTTAGTTTAGAACATAGTGCTAAAATCGAAAATAATCTGCAACTATTTCACTATTGCAGTCGTAGCTATTTGTATATCTTTGGGTCTTAATTCTATGTGTATATACACTACTGGATTCAGTTTAGACTGTCTTATCTGAGAAGGACCTATTCAACTAGACTTCAAGCTATTAACAAGTAGATACAAAAGGATAGTGTTTAAATAAATGCTGTTTGATGCTGACATTTTCAAGTTTAGTCAGGACTGATGACTGAACAATAATTTAAATAATGAGTTAAATAATTTATATCATCCTGTGTAATAAAAATGTCTTACAGTTATGTAGCAATGTTATTTTAAACTATTCTTACATTTGCTGCTTTATGTAATTCTCTGAAACATCTGTTACATTAGTCGAGTAGGTTTGAGCCCCATATTTAATGTGAAGAAATGTGGGTAAGGACTTCGGGAAGCTCTCCTGGCTCAAACACTTCTTCCGAGTACTTTGTGCGTTTGACTTCTTCCACCACAACCAGCCCATGTTGCACAATCCCTCTGACAGCAGGCACTCGGAGGGCATTAACACTGCAGCCACAAAAGACTGTACTTGCAAATCCGTCTTTTGCTCTGATTTGTGGGTTTTTCTGCTCATGTACCAAGTGCCATTTTGAGTTTTTATGGATTCCAGGAGAAATCTGGCCAGTTGGAATCCCTTCATCAATTCCCTTCAACTTGGCTGAGCAGGGAAGGGCAGTATTCTACTAATGGTCTGTTGCTTATGTGCTAATATTTCCCATCATGTGTTCCCCTCTACTCATGTTTCCCATTCCCATTTTTAAAAAATTCTATTTTTGATTATGGTTGATGTATCCCAAAGGGGCACGGTAGACAAAATAGAAAGTGGAACATGTATATATTTATATATACATAGATGTGTGTGTGTATAGAGAGAGAGAGAGAGAGAGGGAATTTTTGCTTATGGTTGGGAGATGCAAGGCAAAATTGCTTCAATCTGGAATCAATTATTCAGCATGATAGATGAATCGCTTGTCAGCAAGGATCTAAACAGACGGAAAGAAGGGTGTGTAAAGAAGACAACCCACCTGATACTAATTACATACACCTACACTTGGAAATCTTTTTGCCAGACATCTTGAATAGCTCAGGACTTGATGGAGGAGAGTTCCCAAGAACTCAGTGTAAAAAATGCAAACTTCCATGAAGAACAAAGGGATTGTTTGAAAAGAAATGGGGGGGAAGTCATTGCTTGACAAAGACACCTGGAATGGACCATTTAGGTTCTTACCTTTTATAATCATATATATTCCACAGATCTTGGCACCACCTAGAGGCTTAATACCTTTTAGGTACCACTACAGAAAGGGAGGGTTGAAATACTTTAAAACCTAGTTTCCATGATTCAAAAAGGAAATGCAGAATGCATAGTGTATTTAAGGATTATTAGAGCATTTACCAAGAGTCTATGTATCCAGCAGCGTCACTGGTGGAGATCAGAGTGAACAGAGTGGTCAGAGACTGAATTTGAACCTCTGAAGAAGAAGAAGCCAGAGGAGAAGAGCAAGGTGGAGCCAATGTGTCAAGCATCTGCTGTGTACTGGGAGCTTTGGCTTGTAATTTCTCCTGTGATTTTCATGGTTCGCTGTGGTATGTTTTATTATTCTCCATTTACAGGTGAGAAAATGGAGCCTCATAGAGGTTAAGTAACTTCCCCAAGAGCACACAGTAAATGCTGTGATGATGAAGTGGCATGATTCCCACTAGAGCAAAGCATTTAAGTTACTAGGAGAGGCAAGAACTATGGAGGCAGAGAGGTTTCTCATGCCTGCTTCCTGAGCCCATGACTCATTTGTGCGTCTCTCTTCCTATTGTAATTTATTCGTATCACTCCTCTGATACCCTTTTGTTCTAACAGCTTGTACCAGATTTTTACTGTCAACATAGTTACACTGGGACCTACGTTCCCCAGAATCTCCTTCCTCATTTCGTTTCAAGTTTGAGTTGGCTGAAAGAAGGACTTGTATTTGGAAGGTAGAAGGAAGCAGCTGCAATGATTCTCTGAACGTCTTCACCTGATTAAAGACCAGAACTGGAATGAGGGGACGAGAGTGATGTGAAGATCCCGGTTCAGCCCTGCTCTCCACTGCTCTGCACCATCTCTTCCTCCTGACTGCTCGCCCTGCTGACCGACAGGGGTGCCAGCCTCATCACCAGACACTTGGTGGTGGGTCTACGGAGGTTGTGGCTGTCTGTCCAGGAGGCTTCTGAAGGATCTCCACAAGCTCTCTCTTCACTGGCCCCCTCCTGCCCCTTCAACTCTGACTTGCAACCCACATCAGTGCTCCAGGCAGAGATTTTAGTACCTTTTCCTATGAAAAGATGTTCCTTTTCCTTTTCCTATGATTCTCCAACTTCCTCTTTCACACCTTCATTTCTGTCAACAGCTCTGAAGGTCTGTGCCCTGTCACAAGTTGCCTATCCCATGGCACCCACAGAAATTTTACTTCCCTGACTGAATTCTGACTAATACTATCACAGTCCCCCAAGCCTTTGTTTAGGGCTTCCCTAGTGGCTTAGACTGTAAAGAATCCTGCTGCAATGCAGGAGACACAGGTTCGATCCCTGGGTTGGGAAGATCCCCTGGAGGAGGGCATGCCAACCCACTCCAGTGTCTTTCCTGGAGAATCCCATGGACAGAAGAGCCTGGCAGGCTACAGTCCATAGGGGTCTCAGAGAGTCAGACACGACTGATGAGCACTTTCCCTTTCAAGCCTTTGTTTTCTCTTCCAGTTCCTTGTGGAAATTCTGTCATTCCACACAATGTTCTGCACGGTTACTTACATATAATGGATGCTCAATAAACATCTATTAAATTTTCAAAACATTTCCTTTTAAGAACTAGTGAAAAGCCCTCCACTGAACTTAGGATGCTAAGAAAATTCCTTTCCAAGTTTGCAAGATTCTATTCTGCTGTGACCTAGATGACTAGGTGAGGTTATTGTTTAAAACACCATAAACTTGACATGCCTCAAATTATCATGTCTTGTGAGACTTGTGAGGAATGCTGATTGTTCCCTGGAACTCCTGGGAGAGCTGTATGGTAAGGCAGAAAACTGATGAAGTCTGGGGACAGAATGCTTGGGCTGAGAGCTCAGCACTGTCACGTGCCCTCATGCAAGTCAGGTTCATCCCTGATTCCTCCAAACTTCATCTGTGGCTGACAACACCTAGCTGACAGTCTTGATATGAGGCTCAATGAGGGTGACAGAATGTGGTCCACTGGAGAAGGGAATGGAAAACCGCTTCAGTATTCTTGCCTTGAGAACCCCATGAACAGTGTGAAAAGGCAAAAAGATAGGACACTGAAAGATGAACTCCCCAGGGTGGCAGGTGCCCAACATGCTACTGGAGATCAGGGGAGAAATAACTCCGGAAAGAATGAAGGGATGGAGCCAACGCAAACACAACACGCAGTTGTGGATGGGACTGGTGATGGCGGCAAGGTCTGCTGCTGTAAAGAGCAATGTTGCATAGGAGCCTGGGGTGCTAGGTCCATGAATCAAGGCAAATTGGACGTGGTCAAACAAGAACATAGACATTTTAGGAGTCAGTAAACTGAAATGGACTGGAATGGGCGAATTTAACTCAGATGACCATTATATCTACTACTGTGGGCAGGAATCCCTTAGAAGAAATAGAGTAGCCATCATATGACTACTCTGAAATGTAGTACTTGGATACAATCTCAAAAATGACAGAAAGATCTCTGTTCGTTTCCAAGGCAAACCATTCAATATCACAGTAATCTAAGTCTATGCCCTGACCAGTAATGCTGAAGAAGCTGAACTTGAATGGTTCCATAAGACCTACAAGACCTTTTAGAACTAACATGCAAAAAAGGTGTCTTTTTCATTATAGGGGACTGGAATGAAAAAGTAGGAAGTCAAGAAACACCTGGAGTAACAGGCAAATTTGGCCTTGGAGTACACAGTGAAGCAGGGCAAAGGCTAATAGAGTTCTGTCAAGAGAACGCACTGGTCATAGCAAACACCTTCTTCCAACAACATAAGAGAATACTCTAAACATGGACATCATCAGATGGTCAACACTGAAATGAGATTGATTTTATTCTTTGCAGCCAAAGATGGAGAAGTTCTATACAGTCAGCAAAAGCAAGACCAGAAGCTGACTGTGGCTTAGATCATGAACTCTTTATTGCCAAATTCAGACTTAAATTGAAGAAAGTAGGGAAAACCACTAGACCATTCAGGTATGACCTAAATAAAATCCCTTGTGATTATACAGTGGAAGTGAGAAAAAGATTCAAGGGATTAGATCTGATAGACAGAGTGCTTGATGAACTATGGATGGAAGTTTGTGACATTGTACAAGAGACAAGGATCAAGACCACCCCCAAGAAAAAGAAATGCAAAAAATCAAAATGCCTGTCTGAGGAGGCCTTACAAATTGCTGTGGAAAGAAGAGAAGTGAAAAGCAAAGGAGGAAAGGAAAGATATTCCCATCTGAATGCAGAGTTCCAAAGAATAGCAAGGAGAGATAAGAAAGCCTTCCTCAGCGATCAGTGCAAAGAAATAGAGGAAAGCATTAGAATGAGAAAGACTAGAGATCTCATCAAAAAAAAATTAGAGATACCAAGGGATCATTTCATGCAAAGATGGGCTCAATAAAAAATAGAAATGGTATGGACCTAACAGAAGCAGAAGACATTAAGGAGAGGTGGCAAGAATACACAGAAGAACTGTACAAAAAAGATCTTCATGACCCAGATAAGTACGATGGTGTGATCACTTACCTAGAGCCAAACATCCTGGAATGCAAAGTCAAATGGGCTTTAGGAAGCATCACTAAGAACAAAGCTAGTGGAAGTGATGGAATTCCAGGTGAGCTATTTCAACTCCTCAAAGATGATGCTGTGAAAGTGCTGCACTCAATATGCCAGCAAATCTGGAAAAAATGCAGCAGTGGCCACAGGACTGGAAAAGGTCAGTTTTCATTCCAATCCCAAAGAAAGGCAATGCCAAAGAAGGCTCAAACATCACACAATTGCACTCATCTCACATGCTAGCACAGTAATGCTCAAAATTCTCCAAGTCAGACTTCAGCAGTACCTGAACTGTGAAATTCCAGGATTTAGAAAGGCAGAGGAAATTGCCAACATCCGCTGGATCATTGAAAAAGCAAGAGAGTTCCAAAAAAAACATTTATTTTTGCTTTATTGACCATGCCAAAGCCTTTGTGTGGATCACAATAAACTGTGGAAAATTCTTCAAGAGATGGGAATACCAGACCACCTGACCTGCCTCCTGAGACATCTGTATGCAGGTCAGGAAGCAACAGTTAGAACTGGACATGGAACAATAGACTGGTTCCAAATCAGGAAAGGAGTACATCAAGACTGTATGTTGACACCCTGCTTATTTAACTTATATGCAGAGTATATCATAAGAAATGTTGGGCTGGAAGAAGCACAAGCTGGAATCAAGATTGCTGGGAGAAACATCAGTAACCTCAGATATGCAGATAACACCACCCTTATGGCAGAAAGTGAAGAAGAACTAAAGTGCCTCTTGATGAAGTTGAAAGAGGAGAGTGAAAAAATTGGCTTAAAACTCAGCATTCAGAAAACTAAAATCATGCCATGTGGTCCCATCACTTCATGGCAAATAAATGGGGAAACAGTGGAAACAGTGAGAGACTTTATTTTTTTGTGCTGCAAAATCCCTGCAGATTGTGGCTGCAGCCATGAAATGAAAAGAATTTTAGTTTTTAATAAAATTAAAAAGTAATTTTTACTTTTTAAAATTACTTACTCCTTAGAAGGAAAGTTATGACCAACTTAGTATATTAAAAATCCGACATTACTTTTCCAACAAAGGTCTGTCTAGTCTAGGCTATGGTTTTTCCAGTAGTCATGTGTGTATGTGAGAACTGGAATATAAAGAAAGCTGATTGCAGAAGAATTGATGCTTTTGAACTATGGTGTTGGAGAAGACTCTTGAGAGTCCCTTGGACTGCAAGGAGATCCAACCAGTCCATCATAGGGGAGATCAGTCCTGGGTGCTCATTGGAAGGACTGATATTGAAGCTGAAACTCCAATACTTTGCCCTCCTGATGCGAAGAACTGACTCATTAGAAAAGACCCTGATGCTGGGAAAGATTGAAGGCAGGAGGAGAAGGGGACGACAGAGGATAAGATGGTTGGATGGCATCACCGACTCAATGGACATGAGTTTGAGTAAACTCTGGAAGTTGGTGATGGACAGGGAGGCCTGACATGCCAGCCATGGGGTCACAAAGAGTCAGATATTACTGAGCAACTGAACTGCCCTGAACTGAACTGATGAGCCTCAAAGAAAGAAAATGTATGGAATGTTTATATGTTTTAATTTAAAACATATAAACTTTCCACCGACTCAATGGACATGGGTTTGAATGGACTCTGGGAATTGGTGATGGACAGGGAGGCCTGGCCTGCTGCGGTTCATGGGGTCTCAAAGAGTCAGACGTGACTGAGAAACTGAATTGAACTGAACTGAACCCACTCCAGT
This sequence comes from Antilocapra americana, assembly GCA_007570785.1. Taxonomy (NCBI): domain Eukaryota; kingdom Metazoa; phylum Chordata; class Mammalia; order Artiodactyla; family Antilocapridae; genus Antilocapra; species Antilocapra americana. The sequence continues at coordinate 2,495,791 of ML663013.1, read as the reverse complement.
ATTCCTGGGATTCCCTGGTGGCTCAGAATGTAAGGACTCTGCCAGCAATGCAGAAGACCTGGGTTTGATCCCTGAGTTGGGAAGATCCCTTGGAGGAGGGCATGGCAACCCACTCAGTAAAGATTTGCCTGAAATGTGGGAGACCTGGGTTTGATCTGTGGGTCTGGAAGATTCCCTGGAGAAGGGAATGGCTACCCACTCCAGTGTACTTGTCTGAAGAATTCCACAGATTCTTTACTGACTGGATTGCCATGCCCTCCTTCAGGCGATCTTCCCAACCCAGGGATCAAACCCAGGTCTTCTGCATTGCAGACAGTCTTTACCTTCTGAGCCACCAGGGAATCCCAAGAATACTGGAGTGGGTAGCCTATCCTTTCCCCAGGGGAACTTTCCAACCCAGGAATCGAACTGGGTCTCCTGCAGGTGGATTCTTTACCAGCTGAAACATAGTAATAATTGATTAGTTATACAACTCACTCACTGCAAAGTGCTTTACCTACTTAACATCTATATAGGTAAATGAGTAACTAATATTTATAAACAGTTAAAACATATAAACATATACACTTTCTTTCTTTGAGACGCATCAGTTCAGTTCAGTTCAGTTGCTCAGTAGTATCTGACTCTCTGTGATCCCACGGCTTGTAGCACACCAGGCCTCCCTGTCCATCAACACCTCCCAGAGTTTACTCAAAGTCATGTTCATTGAGCTGGTGATGCCATCCAACCATCTCATCCTCTATCATCCCCTCCTCCTCCTGCCTTCAATTCCCTAAGAACCTGGCAGTTTATAAAGAGTGAGACACGGCTGAGCAACTATCATAATTACTAACTTTTGATACCTGTCCATAGGATTTCATAAAATGTATTAACTCTACCACACCCCATATAATTCCTCATTCTCTATCCCCATTGAGTTGACATGTACTTATTTGCCCAGGATTATCATAAAGCTGGTTAGAATCCTCTTTCTTCCTTTTGGGAATTGGAACAACTTCTTTTCATTAAAAGTAATTATATGTTAAGACAAGTCTGCCATTCTGTTATTAGCATTCTGTTTTTTCCTTTTGTTTTCTGACAGAAATAAAAAAATGATTTAGAATCCTATTTTGATTTATTTATACTATTTATGAACACATTATTTTGCATAGTGATTGCTTATCTTGTGATTGCTATAGGTATTACCATATGTGGTGGTAGTCTAGCCGCTAAGTCATGTCCAACTCTCTGAAGCCCACCAGGCTCTTTGTCCATGGAATTCTCCAGACAAGAATACTAGAGTGAGTAGTCACTCCCTTCTCCTGGGGATCTTCCAGACCCAAGGATTGAACCCGGTCTACCACATTGCAGATAGATTCTTTACTGCCTGAGCCACCAGGGAAGTCCATATGTAGCACACCATATATGTCTGACTCCTATATATGTGTTTGTATGTACAAACACATATATAGGAGTCAGACACGACTTAGTGACTAAACCAACAAAAGTTTAATTTATTTATTACAGCTTATTGATAGTGACGTTTTTACCATTTCAACTATTTAAAAAAACTTACACACAGTTATATTTCTTTATTTCTCCACTTTTCAAGTAAAATTATCGTAGGTATTTTCTCCTCATAAGTTGAACACACATTCCATGTTATTATAACATATCATGTTGTTATAAATAATTTAAATATGAGCTATAGATCCCCTGGACAAGGGAAAGGCTACCTACTCCAGTATTCTGGCCTGGAGAATTCCTTGGACTCTGTAGTATGGGATGGCAGAGTTGGATACAACTGAGTGACTTTCACTTTTGCTTGAGATGCAGGATAGTTTATTACAGTTATTTTTATTTTTACCCACTCTGATGTTCTTCTCTTGTTTATAAAGGTCCCAGTCTGCCTATGTTCTCATGATCTTTCTGCTGGAGAACTTCTTTCAGCCATTCTTTAAGGGTAGGTGTGTGCTACTAACACATGCTCTTTGTTTTCCTTCATCTGAGAATGTTTTTATTTCCCCTTCAGTCCAGAAAGAGAGTATCATCAGATACAGAATTCAGGGCTCATAGTTCCTTCTGAAAGAATTTTGTGCCACATCCTCTGGCCTCCATAGTTTTGGGTGAGAAGTCCATTGCCATTTGAATTGGTTTTCCTCCATATGTTATGTATCTTTTCCATCTGACTGTTTTAAAGATTTCTTTTGTCTTTAGATTTAATGAACATATTAACAAAACAGAAATTGAGTCACAGATGTAGAAAACGAATTTATGGTTCCTAAAAGCAAAAGGCACAGGGAGAGGGCTAAATTGGTACATTGAGATTGAACTATACACTGCTACATATACAACAGATAACTAATATGAACATACTGTACAGCACAGGAACTCTGAGCTCTGTAATAACCTAATGGGAATAGAATTTTTAAAAGAGTGGTACATGTATATGTATAACTGACTCATTTGCTATACACCAGAAACTAACACAACATTGTAAATCAACTATACTCCAGTTTTAAAAATTAATTTAAAAGCATGTAGCTCATGTTGGCAGTGTTTAAAGAAATACAGATCTCTCAATTAAAAAAAAAAGAAGTTTAATTTTGTTGTATCTTCATGTGAATTTCTTTGCATGCATGTGTGCATGTTCAGTTGTGTCTGACTCTTTGGGACCCCATGTACTGCAGCCCACCAGGCTCCTCTGTTCATGGGATTTCCCAGGCAAGAATACCAGAGCGGGTTGCCATTTCCTCCTCCAGAGAATCTCCTGACCCAGGGATCAAATCTGAGCCTCTTGCATCTTCTGTATTGGCAAGAGGACTCTTCACTGCTACCAAGGAAAGTCCATGAATATCTTTAGGTTTATCCTATCTGAAGTTCATCTGGCTTCGTAAATCTGTAGATTTATGATTTTTGTCTATTTTGAAACATTTTCAGGAATTATTTTTCTGTATTTTTTCAGTCCCTTACTCTTTCTCAGTCTGAAACGTGAATGAGAAAAACATTAGATCTTTTCTATTGCTCTACAGATCCCTGAAGCTCTGAATATTTTTCAGTCTATTTACTAAGGCTGTTGTGCAGATTGCGTAAATTCAATTGACCTGTTTTCAAGCTCACTGATTCTATTCTCTGTTATTTTTATACTATTGAGATTATCCTGCCACTTTTAAATTTTGGTTACCTTTTTAGGTCTATTATTTTCATTTGGTCCCTTTCTATAATTTTTATTTCTTTGCCGAGATTTGCTTTTTTCTTTCAAAAATTTCAGGAGGATTTGTAATCAATCATGGAAACATTTTCCTTGATGACTGTTCTAAAATCCTTAGCAGATAATTTTAATATTCATACATCTCAGTGTTGACATAAATTGACTGTCTTTTCTAATTCAAAATGATGTTTAGTTTTCTCCTGAACACTTTGGTTACTGTGTTTGTAACCTCGATCCTTAAATTTATCTTAGCAAGCAGTAGGTTTATTGTGTAAGTTCTAACCTACTTTTCAGCATTGTGTTCATGACATTTTAGTGTTCAGAGCCTTTGCGGTGCTGTTTTGGCATTTTTTTTCTGGTGTTGGTGGGACTCCTAACTCAGCCCTTTTTGGTGCCATCTGCCAGGGTGAAAGGCACTTGCTTAGGTTACATGCTCCTACTGTCCACCTTCCGCATGCATGAGGGGTTAGAAGTCACTACAGCCCTGGCTGTAGAGTGCGGATTGAGCTGTCCTGGGATTCCTTGCTCTTCTGCAGGAAGAAGAGCATTTCCTGGTTGTGGAGAGAGAGAGAGAGAGAGGAAGACAAGCATCTCTTTTCCAGTCCTTTATCAAAGAGAAGAGGCTTTTGTTATTTGTTTTTTGTGTCTTGTCATTGTCTATGGTGCTTTGGGTTTCCAGGACTCCCCAGAGCCCAGTCTGGGACACATGGGAGATTAGACTTGAACCTAGAAAATTCACCACATTGCTGTCCTTCAAGCCTTACATTTTCTAGCCTGTTCACCTCCTTTCCAGCTTTCAGAGTCCATTATCGTGGTCTTCTAAGTAATTTCCAGGCTACTTCGTTGAACTTAGAAGGGAAAAAAGTGAGCTTGTCATTTTTTTGTGAAACCACTTGTACTGCTTTTTGATAAGGAAAAAGTGTTAATTGTGTATTAAGTAAACTTCTAACAGTTCGAAACAGTATGTAGAGTATGGACTCCTTTCACAATATTCAAGTTATACTTATGAATATGCATAGAAAAGAGTTTGATAAAATACCTAGGAAAATGTTAGCTTTTATCTGGGTCATGGAAATAATGGTGATAGTTATTATGTCTTCCTTTTTGTCTGGATTTTAAGTTATTTTTATTGTGAATATACACTGATTTTGTAATCCAAAAGTAAAGGTTAAGTCTTACCATTAGACTGATCTTTGAAAAAAATTATACTGACTGAAAAATTAAATGTAATCAAAGAGGATATGGATTCTAGGTTTGACCAAAAAAAAAAAAAAAAGCCTGGGGTGGGTATTATACTTGTGGTTTTTAAATCTTTAAAGAACTGGCAAACTGAAGAGGGATTAAACTTGTAACATGCTTCTTCCAGAGGCACAATTCAGAGCAAGGGCGGAAATTGCAGGTAGGACCATCGGACTGGAAATCGCAGGGCAGAGAGTGGCAAGAGCCATGGATTTCAGTGACTGTGCTGTAGCCTGGCTACTGCGTGACCTTGAGCTACCTGCCCGTTCTTCCTCGGCCTTGCTCCTGGTAGATAACCAGTCCAGGTTGCATTCAGTTGATGTTTGCTTAGGCAGTGAATAAGCACATGCATGCCTGCTGAGTCACTTCAGTTGTGCCCAACTCTTTGTGACCCTGTGGACCGTAGTCCGCCAGGCTCCTCTGTCCATGGGATTCTCCAGGCAAGAATACTGGAGCGGGTTGCCATGCCGTCTTCCCGGGGATCTTCCTAACCCAGGGATCAAACCCGAGTCTCCTGCAAGTGGATTCTTTACTGCTGAGCCACCAGAAAAGTCCACTGAATAAGCACATGAAACTGTAAAAATACAGCAGTTCATCTATGCTAGTGGTGGTATTTGGGGTGAACCTAAAGTCCAGCAGATTGTTTCAGGATCCTTTGTAAAGGAGCAAAAGAGGTGCAGTGAGAACTTTAAATATAATGTTTTGCCTAAAACAACACCCAGACAAAACGATGTGGTGGAGAGTCAGCTTTGGTGAAAAACTATGTGGAACAAAAAATCAGTCTGTTTGGTTCACTCCAAATAGAGCTTTAATCATTCAATCGATCAAGTTTTCTATTTGGTATCTGAGTGATTCAAAACATCTCCTTTAAGAGCCAGACAAAGCAAAGACCGAATTTCAGTATCAATAGAGTCACAAGTCTCAGTCTGCACAGAACATGAAAGTAACTTTTAACATACAGACTCTGTTTGCATCAAATAAAAATATTAAATGTTACTTTGAAAACACATGGATCTTAAAATCCTTTAGATAGAGTGAAGAGCTTAAAGCCTGTTCTGTCCGCCTGCTGGGAGCTCCCAGGGTTAGAGCTATCATGAGAGGCTGTGGATCAGAAGTCTGCAGGAGATCAGAAGTCTGCAGGAGAAACACACAAGGTCCCTGAGTGTCTTCCCAAGGTTGCAGGCCCTTTCTCTTTGCTTCACTTCTCATGGAGTCCAGCCTATGTTTCTTTCTTTGTTTCTACAAGTTTTATTCCTCTTCTGTTTTCCTGAAGATTTTTAAGGCTTTTAGTGACACATAATAAATGATCTATTTTAATAAACTCACCAGTAATCCACAACCAGACCAAGGCAGAGTGTTTACTGGGAACAGAATTGTGCTCCTCCAGCCCCCTTCCCTCCTGGCTGCTACCCCAAAATGTACTGGGCTGACTTCTAGCACAAAAGATTAGTTTTGCTCTTTTTTTGAACTTTGCGTAATTGAAATCACACAGCAAGCACTGTTTTATACCTGGTTTCTTTGTTTTCAATTGAAGTATAGTCGATTTACAATATTGTGTAAGTTTCAAGCATATAACAAAGTGATTCAGTTTTATATATAGATATAGATATAATTTTTCAGATTCTTTTCCATTATAGATTATTATAAGATTTTTTACTGAAGTATAGTTGATTTACAATGTTGTGTCTATCAATCTCTGTTATACAGCAAAGTGACTCAATTACACACATATATACATTTCTTTTAAAAATATTCTTCCATGATGGCTTATCTCAGGAGATTGGATATAGTTCCCTCTTCTATAGCATATAGAAGATATGCTATACAGTTGGGCCTTGTTTATCTATTTTAAGCGTAATAGTTTGCATCTACCAACCCCAAACATCACTCTCTGTCCCCTCCCTTGGCAACCACAAGTCTGATATCTAAAAGATATTAAGGTCTCATATAAGATATTGCATGTAGTTCTCTGTGCTATTCAGTAGCTGTGTTTCATTTATCTATTATATTACCTTATATTATCTTCCCTGGTGGCTCAGATGGTAAAGAATCTATCTGCAAAGTGGGAGACCCAGGTTTAATCCCAGGATTGGGACTATCCCCTGGAGAAGGGAATGGCTACCCACTCCAATATTCTTGCCTGGAAAATCCCATGGACAGAGGAGCCTGGCAAGCTACAGTCCACAGGGTCACAAAGAGCCAGACATGATTGAGTGACTAACACAAGACATGCATTTAGATAGACAGACAGATAGACAGTAGCGTGTATCTGTTCATCTCAAACTTCTAATTTATTTCTTCCCCTTCCACTTTGGTGACCATACGTTTGTTTTCTGTATCTTGGAGTCTATTTCTGTTCTTTTCCTTTATAGCACGTTTGTGAAGGTCATTTATGCTGTAGTGTGTAGTTAGCATTGTGTATAGTTCATTCTCATTGCCATATAGAATGCCATTGCATGAATGTGTCATGGTTTATTTGACATTCTACTGTTGATGCACATTTTGGTTGTTTATAGCTTCCGGTTGTCATGAATAAAGAAGCATGAACATTCTTGTATGTGTCTTTAAGTGAATTTATCTATGCATTTCTGTTGAATATATATACCAAGAAGCAGAATTTCTAGGTTCTAGAGTGTCTAACTTGAATATATCTTGCTAAAGCTTTCCCAAAGTTAATTGCTTTGTTTGTCATCCCTTCAGCAGCATATGAAAGTTCCTGGTGCTTTGCATATTTTATCAACACTTGGTACAGTCTCTGTTTCATTTTAGTCATTTGGATATGCATGAAGCAGCATCCCTTTGTGGTTTTAATTAGTGTTCCCTGATGTTTAATAAATGAGCCCCTTTTGAAGCCACAAACAAAATGAAAAGACAGCTTACAGAATGGGAGAAAATATTCACAAATCATGGAACTGACAAAGGATTAGTCTCCAAGATTTACAAATAGCTCATGCAGCTCAATATCTAAAAAAAAAAAAGTCCAATAAAAAATGCTCAGAAGACCCAAATAGACATTTCTCAAAACAAGACATTCAGAGGGCCAAAAGGCCCAAGAAAATATCCTCAATATTGCTAATTATCAGAGAAACACAAATCAAAACTATAACAAGGTATCACCTCACACCAGTCAGAGTGGCCATCTTCAGGAATTTTAACAATAAATGCTGGAGAAGGTGTGGAGAAAAGGGAACCCTCCTGTACTATTGGTGGGAATATAAATTGGTCCAGCCACGATGGAGGTTCCCTAAAAAACTAAACATAGAGCTACTATATGATCCACCACTCCCATTCCTGGCCATATACTTGGAGAAAAACATGGTTTGAAAGGATACATGCAATTCAATGTTTATCGCAGAACTGTTCACAACAGCCAAGATATGGAAGTAACCTAATGTCCATCAACAGATAAATGAATAGAGAAGATATGCTACAAATATACACTGGAATATTACTCAGCTATAAAAAATAAAATAATGCCATTTGAAATAATGGATGGACCTGGAAATTATCATACTAAGTGAAGTAAGTCAGACAAACAAATACCACTTATATGAGGAATCTAAAAAATATGAGAATGAACTTATTTAAAAAACAAAAACAGACTCACAGATTTTGAGAGGGAATTTACGGTTACTAAGGGGAAAGGGGGGGGGGGGGGGGGCAGAGTGGGAGTTTGGGATTAACATGTACACACTGATACATAAAATATATAACTAATTAGGACCTGCTGTCATTATTTTGCTTTTAATATAATGTTATTACTGTTAATGTAATGCCATTACATTACTTTGCCAACAAAGGTCTGTCTAGTCAAAGCTATGGTTTTTCCAGTAGTCAAGTATGGATATGAGAGTTGGACAATAAAGAAAGTTGAGCACCAAAGAACTGATGCTTTTAAACTGTGGTGTTGGAGAAAACTCTTGAGAGTCCCTTGGACTGCAAGGAGATCCAACCAATTCATCCTAAAGGAAATAAGTCCTGAATATTCACTGGAAGGACCGATGCTGAAGCTGAAACTCCAATACTTTGACCACCTGATGTGAAGAACTGACTCATCAGAAAAGACCCTGATGCTGGGAAAGATTGAACACAGGAGGGAAAGAGATCAACAGAGGATGAGATAGTTGGATGACATCACCAACTCAGTGGACATGAGTTTGAGTAAACTCCGGGAGTTGGTGATGGACAGGGAGGCCTGGCGTGCTGCAGTCCTTGGGGTTGCAAAGAGTTGGACACGACTGAGTGACTGAGCTGAACTGTACCTTCTGTAAAAACTGAACTTTACCTGCTGTAAAAACAGAAAGAAAATAAACAAACATGAGCCCTTTCTATATATTTATTGGCCATTTCAGTTCAGTTCAATTGCTCAGTTGTGTCTGACTCTGAGACTCCATGGACTGCGGCCCACCAGGTTTTCCAATCCATACCGACTTTGGCCACTTGAATATCCTCTTTCGTGAAGTGCTGGTTAAATTCAATTACCCTTTTTATTTTCCTTTGAGGTGATCTGTCTTTTTTAAAAAATGTTTTATTATAGCTCTTTTTATTTTTAGGAATATGAGTCTTAATATATAAATGTACATACAAACATATCTCTTCCTTCCCTGAGAAAGAATAGGCAGTCTGCATTTTTTTTTTTTATTGTTTTTGCCATACATTGTCATGATATCACCATGGGTTTACATATGCTTCCCCTCCGGAACCCCCCTCCCTCCTCCCTCCCCCCCGGGAAATCTCGCTGTACCAGCCCAGAGCATCAATCCTGGGCTGGCGATTGATTAGACACATGACAGTTAACATGCTTCAATGCCCTTCTCCCATATCATCCCACCCTTTCCCTCATCCACAAAGTCCACGAGTCTATTCTATACATCTGCATTCCTTTTGCTGTCTCGCATGTTGGGTTCTCGTTCTCTTTCTAAATTCCATATATATGCGTTAATATACTGTATTGTTGTTTTTGCTTCTGGCTTACTTCACTCTGGATAATGGGCTCCAATCCCACTGCTGGGCATATACACCGAGGAAACCAGAATTGAAAGAGCCACGTGTACCCCAATGTTCATCGCTGCATTGTTTACAATAGCCAGGACATGGAAGCAACCTAGATGCCCATCAACTGACGAATGGATAAGAAAGCTGTGGTACATATACACAATGGAATATTACTCAGCATTAAAAAAAATTCATTTGAAGCAATTCTACTCAGATGGCAGTCTGCATTTTTAAAGAAAGATCCTGACCCATGATGAAGTCTCTGTGTAGTAGGATGGAAACAGGATTTGAAATCACCACGCTATGTTTGACTGTGTCTGCCATTTACTGCTGTTTTACTATGCAGAATAACTTCAAGCCTAGGCTGAGAATTTTTAAGGGAAGAAGAAATAGACCAAAACATCAGACGAGGACTCTATGCATTTGTGAAGCACCTTGAGAGGGGTGTTTGACATCCAGGTGAGCAACCAATGTTTCTTCCGGGATGTCCTGGCAGCCCTACCTTACCAATGCCCACCCCCATGCTGGGTGAGCCTGTTAACTTCTCTAGGTTTTCTCATTGGCAAAAGTGGAAATTATATCTAAGCTAACATTCTGCTTAGATAGGTTAGTGAAATAAATGAGTTTATGGACGGGCTTTATCAATAGAAAAAAGCAGAAGCTTTCCCTAATTTAAAGTAGCATGGCCGTCACTCTGTACTCCCAGGTTGCTTTGTTTTTCTTTCTTTTTTAAAATTAGAATATAGCTGTTTTACCATATTGTGGTAGTTTCTGCTGTAAAATAACATGAATCAGCTATATGTACACATATATTCCCTCTTCTGGACCTCTTTCCCCACCATCCCATCCTTCTACGTCATCACAGAGAATCGAACTGAACTCCCAGCTTGTGCTATACAGCAGGTTCTCATTGAGAGTGGAAGTGAAAGTCACTCAGTCATGTCTGACTCTCTGTGACCCATGGACCATACAGGCCATGGGATTCTCCAGGCCAGAGTACTGGAATGAGTAGCTATTCCCTTCCCCAGGGGATGGCCAGGGATCAAACCCAGATCTCCCCCATTGCAGGCAAATTCTTTACCAGATGAGCCAGATAATCACGATGGTGTGATCACTCACCTAGAGCTAGACATCCTGGAATGTGAAGTCAAGTGGGCCTTAGGAAGCATCACTACAAACAAAGCTAGTGGAGGTGATTGAATTCCATTTGAGCTGTTTCAAATCTGAAAAGATGATGCTGTGAAAGTGCTACACTCAATATGTCAGAAAATTTGGAAAACTCAGCAGTGGCCACAGGACTGGAAAAGATCAGTTTTCATTCCAATCCAAAAGAAAAGCAATACCAAAGAATGCTCAAACTACCACACAATTGCACTCATCTCACATGCTAATAAAGTAATACTCAAAATTCTCCAAGCTAGGCTTCAACAGTACATGAACTGTGAACTTCCAGATATTCTGGGAGGTGGGTCATAGAGGATCCTGCTTTGGTTTATGTCAGAGAGTGTTTTGCCTATGTTTTCCTCTAGGAAATGCTGGAGAGGATGTGGAGAAAAGGGAACCCTCTTACACTGTTGGTGGGAATGCAAACTAGTACAGCCACTATGGAAAACAGTGTGGAGGTTCCTTAAAAAGCTGCAAATAGTCCTGCCCTATGACCCAGCAATCCCACTGCTGGGCATATACACCGAGGAAACCAGAATTGAAAGAGCCACGTGTACCCCAATGTTCATCGCTGCATTGTTTACAATAGTCAGGACATGGAAGCAACCTAGATGCCCATCAACTGACGAATGGATAAGAAAGCTGTGGTACATATACACAATGGAATATTACTCAGCATTAAAAAAAAATTCATTTGAATCAGTTCTACTCAGGTGGACGGAACTGGAGCCTATTATCCAGAGTGAAGTAAGCCAGAAGGAAAAACAACAATACAGTATACTAACGCATATATATGGAATTTAGAAAGATGGTAATGAGAACCCTGCATGCAAGACAGAAAAAGGAGCGCAGATGTATAGAACAGACTCGTGGACTCTGTGGAAGAGGGCAAGGGTGGGATGATATGGGAGAATGACATTGAAACATGTTAATTATCATATGTGAAATCAATCCCCAGCCTTGATGCTTGGGGCTGGTGCACTGAGATGTCCCAGGGGGAGGGAATCGGGAGGGAGGGGGGTTCTGAAGGGGGAGCATATGTAAACCCATGGTGGTTTCATGTCATTGTATGGCAAAACCAACACAATAAAGTAAAGAAAATTAAAAAAAAAATAAAAAATAAGAGCAACATTTACCTTACAGAAATTTAAATAAGAACTAGACTATTGTATGACATTCAAAATCAAATTTATATCAAATCACTTGCAAGCTGAGTTCAAGTTGCTTCATAATCTTCAATTACTTATCTTTAGTCTTTAATTTAGTATCTTTGCTCTTATAGAAATATTCATTAAATTACGCTCATTCATTCATGTATTCAGTTGATAAATTGAACTGAGTTAAAGATCAAATAGGATAATTAAGACATCATTGGATAATGATGATCAGAGACTTCTAAGTTTGAATTCTCTCTCTTCCATCTGTAAATTATACTAGTGTTTCTGTAATAAATAATGCAATGCATTTTTTTTTAAAAAAAAGAAAGAAATAGAGGAAAACAGTAGAATGAGAAAGACTAGAGATCTCTTCAAGAAGATTAGTGATACCAAAGGAACATTTCATGCAAACATGGGCAGAATAAAGGACAGAAATGGTATGGACCTAGCAGAAGCAGAAGATATTAAGAAGAGGTGGCAAGAATACACAGAAGTATACAAAAAAGATCTTCATGACCCAGATAATCATGATGGTGTGATCACTCACCTAGAGCCAGACATCCTGGAATGCAAAGTCAAGTTCAGAAGCATGAACAAAGCTAGTGGCATTGAAGGATTCCAGCTGAGCTATTTCAAATCCAAAAAGATGATGCTGTAAAAGTGTTGTCCTCCATATGCCAGCAAATTTGGAAGACTCAGCAGTGGCCACAGGACTGGAAAAGGTCAGTTTTCATTCCAATATCAAAGAAAAGCAATGCCAAAGAATGCTCAAATACCACACAAATGCAATCATCTCACATGCTAGCAAAGTAATGCTCAAAATTCTCCAAGCCAGTCTTCAACAGTATGTGAACTGTGAAATTCCAGATGTTCAAGCTGGATTTAGAAAAGGCAGCAGAACCAGAGATCAAATTGCCAACATCCATTGGATCATCGAAAAAACAAGACAGTTTCAGAAAAACATCTATGCTTTTTTGACTATGCCAAAGCCTTTGACTGTGTGGATCACAATAAACTGTGGAGAATTCTGAAAGAGATGGGGATACCAGTCCACCTGACCTGCCTCCTGAGAAATCAGTATGCAGGTCAAGAGGAGATAGAACTGTAAATGGAACAACAGACTGATTCCAAATCAGGAAAGGCTGTATATTGTCACTCTACTTATTTAAGTTATATGCAGAGTACATCATGAGAAATGCTAGGCTGGATGAAGCACAAGCTGGAATCAAGATTTCTGGGAGAAATATCAATAAGCTCAGATAGGCAGATGACACCACCCTTATGGTAGAAAGTGAAGAAGAATTAAAGAGCCTCTTGGTGAAAGAGGAGAGTGAAAAAGTTTGTTTAAAACTCAACATTCAGAAAACTAAGATCATGGCATCTAGTCCTATCACTTCATGGGGAACAAGTAGAAACAGTGACAGACTTTATTTTGGGAGGGCTCTAAAATCACTGCAGATGGTGATTGCAGCCATGAAATTAAATGATGCTTGCTCCTTGGAAGGAAAGCTATGACCAACCTAGACAGCATATTAAAAAGCAGAGACATAACTTTGCCAACAAAGGTCAAGTTACCGTCTAGTCAAAGCTCTAGTTTTTCCAATAGTGGTGTATGGATATGAGAGTTGGACTAGAAAGAAAGCTAAGAACCAAAGAATTGATATTTTAGAACTGTGATGTTGGAGAAGACTTTTGAGAGTCCCTTGGATGGCAAGGAATCTAAGCTCAGGTTCTTGATGTCTTATTGCAAAAAATTCAGTGAGAGGCACATTGATAGGTTCAGTTCAGTTCAGTTTAGTCGTTCAATCATGTCTGAATCTTTGCAACCCCATGGACTGCAGCATGCCAGGCCTCCCTATCCATCACCAACTCCTGGAGTTTACTTAAACTCATGTCCATTGAGTCAGTGATGCCATCCAACCATCTCATCCTCTGTCGTCCCCTTCTTCTCCTGTCTTCAATCTTTCCCAGCATCAGGGTCTTTTCCAATGAGTCAGTTCTTCACATCAGGTGGCCAAGTATTGGAGTTTCAGCTTCAACATCAGTCCTTCCAATGAACACTCAGGACTGATCTCCTTTAGGATGGACTGGTTGGATCTCCTTGCAGTCCAAGGGACTCTCAAGAGTCTTCTCTGACACCACAGTTTATAAGCAAAATAATATCTCTGCTTTTTAATATGCTGACTAGGCTGGTCATAACTTTCCTGCCAAGGAGTAGGCGTCTTTTAATTTCATGGCTGCAGTCACCATCTGCAGTGATTTTGGAGCCCCCTGAAAATAAAGTCTGCCACTGCTTCTGCTACTTCCCACGCTATTTGTCATGAAGTGATGGGACCAGATGACATGAGCTTAGTTTTCTGAATGTTTTAGCCAACAGAAAGTTTAGCTTTAAGCCAACTTTTCCACTCTTCTCTTCCATTTTGATAGGTAAGAGGTAGATTTGTTCAGATTCAGAGAGAAGCACAGAGTGTGTGGCATCAGAGGGTCTATGAGATGGTCATGGAATGTGGTGTAGTTAGTTTTTCCGAGCTCATATGCTAATGAGTCGGAGGATCATTCCAACAATTGGGGAACCACCCACTCCTTGGTCCTTTGATGCTTCCTCAGGGTGTGTCATTTAGCTTGCAGATTGAGGATCAAGGTTTAGTTAAGTTTGGCTGTCTGCCATCTTGTCCCCACTTGATATTAATTGGTTTATGTTATGCTCTTGGGAATGCCATTCTGTCAAAAGTTGTGCCCTGCCCCCTTCCCCTTTTTTCATGCACTTTCCCTGAACCCCATCAAGCCCCACAATATTGCCTCTACAGTCTTCTGGAGGGACAACCAGAAAATAGCTGGCCCTTGGAAGGGAAATACAGTATAATATTCAAGTCCTCTAGGTTTTCAGCCCTTCATTTCCCATGTTTCCTATAACATGTGCAGCAACAGCCTCTCAGTGAACCCACTAGGCGGGTGATGGGCACCAATGCCTGCTAGAAGTCTATCTGTGGATGGCATCCCTTCAAGGGCAATTGAGCTGCCAGGGATAATGTTTGTCACTTTGGGAGATAGCCCTGCAGGCTGTTTGGACCGAAACCCTCACCACCCTTCTCCTAAAGGTACAAACATATCCCCTGGACCAAATCTGCCCTCCACTTTTATGGAATATCTGATCTGTTGTCTCATCAATTTGTCCTGAAGCCACTTACTAACTCCTACAACCAGGATCCTGCCTCCTTTTTACGCAACATTGCTCCACCCAGCATATTATTAAAATACTCTTAATGCTCTGGAACAGGGCCAGATAACCCACTTCCTCTGTCATTACTTCTGCTATTATCTAAAGTGAGTCTATGACAATGAAATGTTTACCATTGGAAACACCCTAAACTGCTCTAGGGGAAGAAATCAGTGACTTCCTTCAGAGCAATAGGAGAATAAGGCTGTTTGGTTTCCAGACAAACATAGGACACAGGCTTGGATTGCTTTATATCATGGTGTCTATTCCCATCCGTGGTGGACAAACCAGCCATGAGTTAAGATTACAATCCCTTAATCCTACCCAGTACTAGTCACACTGGAGACCTTGGGGATGCACAACTCCAGCCTGGGGTCCCAGGAGGTCGACCTGCCTTGACCTGCCTAGGATCTGGTCACCGGGAGGTTGTCACACCTCAACCTTCGTGGGGGTCTGCATCCTGACCTGGGGACACCCAGCTCTCAACCTGCTCATGGATCCATCAGCCTGAGGTCCCAGGAGGCCAACCTGCCTTGACCTGCTTAAGAATCTGGTGTCTGGAAGGTTGTCATGCCTCAGCCTTCTTGGGGGTCTGCACCCTGACCTGGGGGTGCCCAGCTCTCAGGTTGCAACAGTACTGGGTAGGATAAGCTTCAGAAAGACTCAGTCCTAAGGAAGTCCACCCATGGAAATAGAAAGAGTCCTATTAGTTATGGGACTGTACCTGGTCTCAGCAATAACTCAGGAGTCCAAAGAGAACCCCATTGTCTTTGTGAAAAGTCTAAAATAGGCCCTCTAAAAGTTTACCACTCTGGACTTAGACTCTTATGAGGGACAGGCGATTTTAAAGGACAAATTCCTGTCCCAGTGTGCATCAGATATCAGGATAAAGTTATAACAGCTACAGCAGCAGGGCCCTGCTGCCTCTTTAGATGAGACGGTCCAGACAGCCACCGATATCCTTCATAATAAAACAGGAGAGAGAGACCACTGCCCAGGAAAGGGAGAAAAGGAAAGAAACAAGGCATGTCCAGATGCTGGCTGCCCTCCAAGGAAGCCCTATGGCAAACCCGGAGTCCTTGAAGGACAAAGCACAAGGCAAATGCCTAATCTGTAGACAGGTGGGGCATTGGGCCAAAGAGTGTCCAAACTGTGGCAAGTCTCCTAAAATGGCTTGCTATAAATGCCATCAGTTGGGACACTGGGCGGCACTCTGTCCTTGGGACCCAAAAGCCTCAAGGTCAAGCCTTCCCTCATGATGGTTCAACAGGACTGAAGTGGCCCGCTCCAGCCAGCCCATCTGTCACAGATAACCATCACAGGGCTGGAGCCAAGGGTGCAATTGGATGTGGCAGGTAGGTCTGAGAATTTCTTGGTTGACACAGGGACTACTACTCTGTCTTGATCTCCTACTCCGGAGACTTCGCCTCCCAAACCTATATCAATTTGGGTGCTACAGGAAAAACAATTACAAAAAGATTCATCAGAGCACTTCTTTGTTGCTGGGATGGACAAGTATTTTCCCACCAGTTTCTGGTGGTTGCTGAGAGTCCTACTCCCTTATTGGGAAGAGATCTCTTCCTGCCTTTGAAGTCTTGCAGCTATTGTAGTCCCGGTAGACAATCCTTTAAAACTCTTCTCTTGGGGGCAAGCTAACTATTTTTACCAGCCACCAAGTGAAACAACTCCTGAATGGGAGAGACTGTTTATGGATGTCTTATCAAAGGATCCTCAGATATCAATAGTGCTGATGGAAAATCCAGGCCTCACTATAACCCTTTGTGAGATTCTTAACCCAACCACCCTCCTGCCTGCCCTCGAGGACTCTCTCCCCTTTCACTCTTGCCTAGAAACCTTGGGCCATTGGACAAAACCCCGAGAGGGATTGTCGGAAGATCCTCCAACCAATCCTGAGGAAATCTGGTACACTGAGGGAAGCAGCTTTGTCTTGGATGGAAAAAGACGAGCCGGATATGCAGTAATCTCCAATTCTGAGACCACAGAGGCTAAACTTCTGCTAAACCAGGTACTTCAGCCTAATTAGCTTTAGAGCTGGGAAAAGGAAAAAAGTAGCCATTTACACTGAGCATTTACACTGATTCCAAGTATGCCTTTCTGGCTACATGGCTACATGCACAAGCTTCTATTTGGAAAGAAAGGGGCCACTTGACCACCGGAGAGCCCCCAGTCAAGTATGGTGATCAAATCCTTAGGCTCTTGGAGGCAGTCCATCTGCCCACTGAGGTTTCAGTCTCCTGCTGTAAAGGACACCAAAGAGGGAGCACAGAAGTGGCACGAGGGAACCAAGCAGCTGATCAGGCAGCTAAGAGAGCAGCATTACAGAACAGTGACCTAATAGGGGTTGCCACCTTAGTTCCACAGACTAATTTGCCGGAAACTCCTTCATATACTGAAGGTGAGACTCTTAAAGCTAAGAGTGAGGGCTTTCAAGAAGATCACATAGGGTGATCCCAAAAGGAGGGGTTCCTTTTTCTGCCTGGGACTCTCCAGTGGGAGTTGGTTAACTCCTTACTTGCCACCACTCAGTTAGGGGAGAAGGCCCTCCAAAGATTATTAGAAAGGTCCTTCAGAGGAACAGGCTTCCAAACGACTACAAGGAGAATGGTTTCCTCTTGTCCCACTTGCCAATTAACCCCCAAGAAGCTCAAAGACCACAGCTGGCCAAACCCATCCAGTGGTGTGGGACCTACCAGGAGAGGACTGGCAGATGTACTTCACCCAGATGCCAGTTTCTCAAAGGTATAAATACCTACTAGTAATGATAGATACATTCACAGGACGGATTGAAGGCTTTCCCATCTAGACTGAGAAGGCTGAGGAGGTGGTTTAAAAAAAACAAAACACAACTGCTCCATGAAATCATTCTGAGATTTGGTCTGCCCAGGTCATTACAAAGTGACAGTGGGACATCATTTACTTCTAAGAGCATCCAAAGGTTCTCTAAAGCATTGGGCATTACTTATTACCTCCATTGTGCCTGGAGGTCTCAGTCTTCAGGAAAAGTAGAAAGAGTCAACCAATTATTAAAATCAGTGGTAAAAAAGATAACCCAGGAGAACTTCCTTGGATGGAAAGAGGCTTTAGCAATAGCTCTCCTCCATATCCATGTATTGCCTCTAAGGAACAACTTGGTCTTAGTCCTTATTAGATGTTATATGGGAGACATTTTATTTATGTTAATGACTTTTTCCTAGATCCAGAGGCTCAGACCCTCTGATCTTATACCACGGCCACTGGGCAATTCCAACAAGATATATGCTTGTGGCGGGTCAACCAGGACCCAAAAAATTCTAAAGAGCCACCACTATATGCTCCAAGAATTCAAGTCCTAATTAAAGTCTAGAAAGATGGGTCCCCAAAGGCTCAACTCCAGCCTACATGGAAGGACCCTTACCCTGTAATGCTTTCTACCCACACCACAGTCAAGGTACAAGGACATGACTCCTGGATTCACTACTCATGAGTCAAGCCATGAAAGAAAAGAGAAGAGGACACTCAATACATCTGTGAGACCTGGGAGATCTTGGATACCTATTCAGGAATACAAATGAGTGCCACTCTATTGATTCTACTTATGATTGCTTCATGTATTATCAATTGTTTAACCCGTTTTTTCTCTGTCCAGGTCAACAAGCTAAAGAATGCAGTGCTAGTTCAACAAGGATATATAAAACTACACCTGACCACGGAAAATACCACACACCCTTAGATGGACACTGCTATAAGTACTTTGAGGCTTGAGACTAGCGAGAGGGGGCGGCCCAAGAACCCTTGCCATCCCAGCTCAGCAGGAAGTAGCCAGAGAGACCTCAACACCCTTACAACACGGCAAAGAATTGGGCCTCCCGTCTCTTGAGGGGGGAATGTTAGATAATTAAAACAGGAAAAAGGAGTTCAAAATGGCGGCGGCTGAAAGACAAAGAAAGGGAAAAGCTCAAAAACAGAGAGCAAAAGAAAATCCACAGACCTGAGAAAGAACGTCAGGTGAAAAAACCAGCCCTCCTGGCTAGCCCAATTTGCATAGCGTAGGTTCAGGGGCATGGAGAAACGTATAAAAAGAGGAAGCCAAGATGATTGAGGCCTCTCCTTTGGGGTCAGCCTGCCCTCACATCTCAAGGGTGTACTATCCTTTGTTTGTCAAATAAAACTGAGCTGTAACCAAGTGGTAACATTTCAAATCTTTGCTGTGGCAAGACAGAACCAAGGAAATTACACACTCTCCTGACATGTACCACATCTTCTTTAGCCATTTTTCTGTTGATGAACTTTTAGGTTGCTTCCATATCCTGGCTATTGTAAACAGTGCTACAATGAACATTAGGGCACATGTGTTGTTTTGAATTATGATTTTCTCAGGGTATGTGCCTGGCAGTGGAATTGCAGAGTCACTGGTAGTTCTAGTTTTAGCTTTTTTAAGGAGCCTCCATACAGTTCTCCATAGTGGTTGAATCAATTTACATTTCCACCAACAGTGTAGGAGGGTTCCCTTTTATCCACATCATCTCCTGCATTTATTGTTTGTAGATTTTTTGATGATGACCATTCTGACTGGTGTGAGATGATACCTCATTGTAGTTTTGTTTTCCATTTTTCTAATAATTAGTGGTATTGAATTTATTTTATGTACCTCTTGGCCATTGTATATCTTCCTTGAGGAAATATCTGTTTTTCTTCACAGTATTCGTCACTACTAAAATTAATTAACATATTTTTAAAAATTGTCTTTCTCCAAGAGGTCAGGAACTTTATTTACTACTGTATCTCTACAGCTTATTGGTGCATACGTTTGTACATCCAAAATTTGCAAAATAAATGAATATTATGTGTTTTTTTGTTGTTGTGGTGTTGTGGTTGTTATTGTGCAAAGTAATTGTTTCTTTTTTTTTACAGTGATAAATTCAACTGTTCCTCCTTCTCAGAGACTGACATACTGCTATCTCCTTCAACATTATGTTAGATTCATTAATTTTTGCATTCATTCAATATGTAGTATTCAAGATTCTCTTAAATAAATGCTCCTTCACTCCCATTTGGTCAGCACCTCTGGGATGTTTCCTTGGCATCAGACAACCACAAAAGCATGAGCCCCAGGCTGCTTACCCCATCGTGACTCACTATCTACCAGCAGGTAAACTTGACCAGGGAATTAAATACAATAACTTCAACATTTCACTGAACAGGAAAGGCACTGTCACCTGCTGATTTGAATGGATATATTTACTCTTTCATTTCATTTACCTCCTATCACTAGAGTTACCAGTTCCTAGCCATTTCCATTTCTAGGCTCTTACTTATTTGTAGTGTCTTCTGCTGACTCAGTAACCTTTGTGGTAATTACATAAAATGCTATCAAATATTGAACCCAAAGGCCTTTTTAATCATCATTATAGTTCTTATATTAAACATGACCTGAAGCAAATTTTATCTTTTATCTAATTAAAATGGAACTTTATAAATATTTAACTTTGGGAAGCATTGTCCAGTTTTTAAGTAAGATAACATTGTATGTTAGTAAATTACTGTGGAATCTTCATTCATTTGCCCTTTGAAAAAAAATTCTAATTAAAAAAAAATTGTCCTACTCACTGTTCCTCAAGAATAACACATTTCCTACGTCTATAACATTGACTTGGTTTATTATTTCTTCAAGCAGTTCTTCTACCCTCAAAATGCTCTTTTTATTTTTTTTTATTATTGTTATTTTTTCTTTACATTATCGTGTTGGTTTTGCCATACATTGACATGAATCTGCCATGGGTATACATGTGTTCCCCTTCCAAAACCCCTCTCCCATCTCCCTCCCGATTCCATCTCTCTGGGTCATCCCGGTGTACCAGCCCTGAGCACCTATTTTAGCATAGATTATCTACTGGTTCTTCATAGTTGAACCTGAATGTCACCTTCTCCATAAAATTTCTCCAAGACTTCAACTGAAATCATCCCAACCTTCCTTTAGGATTATATAGCTCTTTTAATAATGTTTTTAATTGGAATATAATTCCTTCACCATCTTGTGTTAGTTTCTGCTGTGCAATGAAGTGAATCAGCCATTTGCATACCTACATTCCCTCCCTCTTGGAGCTCCTTCCCAGCCCACCCTTTTCTCACCCCTCTAGGTCACCGTAGAGTGCCAAGTTGAACTTTCTGTGCTTTATAGCAACTCCCCACTAGTTGCCTATTTTGCACATAGTAGTGTATATATGTCAATCCCAATCTCCCAAGTGGTCACACCCTCCCCTTCCTCCACTGTGTCCACATTTCTGCTCTCTACACCTACCTCTCTATTCCTGCCCTGTGGATAGATCCATCTGTACTGTTTTTCTAGAGTTTGCATATATATTTTAAGGTATGATATTTGTTTTTCTCTTTCTGACTTACTTCCCTATGTATGACAGGAAGGTTTTAATTGCAAAATATTTTCTGGATGAGAACATGTAGGAAATTTATCTTGGCTAAACACATCATACATTTCAACTACAGTATTGTGTGTCACCAAAGCACCCACAATAGATACTTGGAATATCACTACCTGAAACATTGAAAAATATAGGTATTAACTTTCTTTTTCTATTTAATTTTTAAAAATTAATTAATTTATTTTAATTGGAGGCTAATTACTTTACAATATTGTAGTGGTTTTTGCCATACATTGACATGAATCTGTTCTGGGTGTACATGTGTTCCCCATCCTGAACCCCCCTCCCAGCTCCCTCCCCATCCCTTCCTTCAGGATCATCTGGTATTTACTGTTGAAGTACTTTGCCAATCATGAGATGACCACAAGTTCTGGTTTGTCCCCTGTCATTCTCAAAGATATTCTGGATTAGAGCTGCATCATATGGTCATATTACTGATCCATGAGCTATAGCTTTTATTTAACTGTGTATTATTTAATTAATTAGCTGCTTATCTTAGATTTAGAAGTGATGACATTCCATGTTTTTCTCTCAGTGCAAGATTTTCATAAATGCCTTAACTGTCGTGGGTTCTACAGTCAAGTCCCTTATTCTACACTGTGGGTGAAAGAAGCCTACAGCCAGTCAAAGACATATATCAGCACTCCTGGGGGGATTGTTTGACATCTCCTTTCCTTAGACTGCACACTCACCGTAGGCTTAGTTTCCTCACTTGCAAAAAAAACAATGAAGACCACTTACCAAGTCTATAGGGAATATATAATGGGATTGGTACACAAAAAAGTACACACTATGAACTGTGAAGTGGCATCCAGTGTGTGTTACCATCATTGGTCTGAAATGTTCTGGTGAGATCATGCCCTTCTCCCAACCTCAGTTAAACTTTCTGTTTACCGTGTATTTTTATTTTTATTTTTTTTCCTGGAACTACATTTCTTTTCTTTTCTTTTTATTGTGTTGGTTTTGCCATACCTTGACATGAATCAGCCATGGGTATACATATGCTCCCCCTCCTGAATCCCCCTCCCTCCTCCCTCCCGATTCCCTCCCCCTTAGAATGATCCAACAAAGAAGCAATACAAATGAACTTACTTAGCAAACAGAAAAAGACTCACAGACTTAGAAAACGAACTTATGGTTGTTCGGGGGGAAGGGATAGTTAAGGATTTGGGGAAGGTCGTGTACAGACTGCTGTATTTAAAATGGATAGTTGACAAGGACCTACTGTATAGAACTACATAGAACTCTGCTCAGTGTTATGTGCCAGCGTGGACAGGAGCGGGTTTGGGGGGATAATGGATAATGGAGACATGTATGTGTATAGCTAAGTCCCTTCACTGTTCACCTTCAACTACCCCAACATTGTTAATCAGCTCTACCCCAATAAGAAATAAAAGGTTTAAAATTTGGGAAAAAAGAGAATGATCAAAACTTACCTTTAAAAAATATTTATTTATGTATTTATTTGGCTGTTTGGGATCTTAGTTGTGGCATGTGAGATCTTCATTGCAGATCATGAGATTTTTAGTTGTGGCATACGGGATTTATTTCTCTGACCAAGGCTTGAACCCGGGCCCCCTGCATTGGAAATGTGGAGTCTTGGCCTCTGGACCACTAGGTAAGTCCCTCGAACCTTAACTCTGAAATGTGTTTCTTTGAAAAAAAAATAATCAGCCTCAGCTGGATCATTTGAGAAAAGATGGACTTAGACTAAGAGACTGTTCTAGGGATATGGAGGTGATGATGAGAGTTGGGAAGGGATTGGGGTGGAGAGCCGGATCTGAGTTGCTGTTGCTCCACGTGGACTGCAGGCACACGGAGGCTCTGTGTGATGACTCCTGCTTCCTTGGCAGGTGGAGCTGCCTGCTGGCTCAGAGGGATTGGCGCCACTGAGTGGCTAAAACCTGCCCGCAGCTTGAACCTACCCACTTGGCTTTTTAAGAACTCTTTCTCATTCTGGCTTGGATGGACTCGGTCCCCCGGACAAAAGCTGCTTCTGAACCTTTAATTACTGAGGTTTATTTTCTTCTCTGGAAAGAAACATAGACTCCCAAGTTTAATCATCTCTTTGGCAGGTGGCACACAGCTTCCCTGTTAATTAATCTTTAATGTCATTAATTGGCTTGTCTGTAAGAGTAAACACAGTTTGCAAATCAACTGAATTCTCATCTGAAGCAGCATTTTGTTTGCAGGGTGAATAAAAACAATTACATGCCTGTCACTGGACATTTGGAGCCTGAATGATAAAACTATTGGACCAAAAAAATAAAAGATTCAGAAAACTATCTTTGTGGCAGATGTGCTAATTGAAAGTTTTCTTTGGCACCAGTGCCCTCCGCCTTGAAAACTGTCTCAGTGGTGTGTTATGGATCAGAGGTGAGACTGGAAAGCCAGCACTGTAACAGCATGCTTTCTCCCCCATTCCCACGTATTTCTCTTTATATTGATTTTGCCTCCATGGCTTCCCAGGTAGCACAGTGGTAAAGAATCTGCCTGCCAATGTAGGAGACAGAAATTTGATCCCTGAGTTGGGAAGATCCCCTGGTGAAGGAAATGGCAGCCCACTCCAGTATTCTTGCCCTGAGAATCCCATGGACAGAGGAGCCTGGTGGGCTACAACCCATGGGGTCGCACAGAGCTGGACATGACCGAGCACCACGCATGCGAGTGCATTACACTACCATGGTCTACTTTAAATCAAATCTCCATTCCAAGGAGATTCAGTGATGAGCCATTCGGTTGGGGTCACCTGCTGTCCTACCTTCATGGTAGAGACTTAGTAGGGACAAAATTCCATATAAAGTGAGGGCTATGGGCTAGCTTGGGTCAGCATTCCCTGGAAGGGGTTAGAAATGAAAATCTTTAAGCACCACCCCCAAATGACTGAATTGGAAACTCAGGGGCTACAGCCAGAATTTCTGTTGTAAGGAGCTTTCCCTGCTCAGCAGATACTCAGCTGCTTCAGTCATGTCCAACCCTTTGCGACCCTGTGGACTATAGCCCACCAGGCTCCTCTGTCCATGGAATTCTCCAGGCAAGAATCCTGGAGTGGGTTGCCATTTCCTCCTCCAGGGGATCTTCCTGACCCAGGGACTGAACCCATGTTTCCTGCATTGAAGGCAGATTCTTTAGCACATTCAAATGTGGTTGGCTTCTGGGAACCACTGGTACAGAGCATCTCTGCATCCACTTCATGTAAGCAGAAGGGCATTGATCCCTCTCCTCACTGAGGGGATCTCCTCAACGAGGAAAAATGTAAGAGATGACTTGTTTTAATGGGGTGACTCCACTTGACTTCCTGGTAAAATGTTGTGAGAAGTAAATTGCTTTTTCTTGGCCTCAAATGCCCCTGTAACACTTGGCCCTGAGCAGTTTCTGACCTCCAGGAGTGGACGTGGCCGTTTCAATTCCTTCATTTTCTGATGTCGTTCCTAGTTTATGGAAGTAAATGATTAGGGCAGGGGAGATGGCCTCTAAGAAAAGAGGAAGCAGAAGACAAACTGCTCCACATGAAGGAGAAAATACTTTAGACTGAGCATGAAACTCTGCTGAGGAAAGGAAAGGAAATTCATGCTGATTTTGGAAAACTGTAATTCTGGGACCTGTGTGAGAGACAGTGAAGATGGTGAAAATGGTGCCTTGCCGACTTGTAGGGACAGAAAGGAACTGGGCTATTGCCCCAGGCTGGGAGGAGGAAACACCTGTGCCTTCCTCTCTCTGGGGTGGCCTAGGCCAAGTCTTGAAAGGGAACAGAAAGTCCAGGAGAACCAAGCCTTCCCCCAGGTGAGGAAACCAAACCCCTGAGTTTTCTTTAATGCTCTGACAGTCTTCCCTCAAATCCTTTCCCAGACTTGCCGATCCCTGTTAAAATTTGCATCTTTGTAAATATCCCAGGACTCAAAGCCAATGTCACATTTGAAATCAGAGAGTAGCAGTCTTTAAGAAATAAGACTTATATTTCAGGATTTCAACTGCCAGTGGCAGGAGCTGTGTAGTTACCTTTATTACACTTTGTTGATGGAGAAGCTTGGGCATAAGAACTAATTTCAGCATTTATCTATTCCTTGTAACTTATTAGGGGGTCGAGGACTATTTTGGACTGCTGAAGACATTATATGACAAGTTAGTAAATGAAAATAGGTCATCGTGGTTGGTTTTCTTCTATACTGCTAAATTTCAAATCCTGAAATTTTTCTCCTTTCCCTTCCCCTCTCCCTTTTCTCTTTCTTCTCCCTGTTCCTCCGTTTTCTTCTTTAAATTGTAAAAATCTTTGCATAAATACAGATGGGTAAGAATAAGACCTTTATATTACTCCCTTCTAGAAAGTTCATTATTTTTGTCTTATACTGGCATGTCATAAATATTTCTTCATAGAATATAGACCCACTTAAAGGAATGCATCTTGTGGTAGGTTATTTTTTTTTCTTCCTCATTAAATACAAGGAAAAACATACTGGCAAGAATACACAGAAGAACAAAACAAAAAAAGATCTTCACAACCCAGATAATGAAGATGGTGTGATCCCTTACCTAGAGCCAGATATCTTGGAATGAGAAGTCAAGTGAGCCTTAGGAAACATTACTATAAACAGTTAGTGGAGGTGATGGAATTCCAGTTAAGCTATTTCAAATCCTAAGAGATGATGCTATGAAAGTCCTACACTCAATATGCCAGCAAATTTGGAAAACTCAACAGTGGCCACAGGACTGGAAAAGGTCAGTTTTCATTCCAATCCCAAAGAAAGGCAATGCTAAAGAATGCTCAAACTACTGCAGAGTTGCACTCATCTCAAATGATGGCAAAGCAATGCTCAAAAGACTCCAAGCCAGGCTTCAACAGTATGTGAACTGTGAACTTCTAGATATTCAAGCTGGATTTAGAAAAGGCAGAGGAACCAGAGATCAAATTGCCAACATCTGCTGGATCATCGAAAAAGCAAGAGAGTTCCAGAAAAACATCGATTTCTGCTTTATTGACTATGCCAAAGCCTTTGACTATGTGGATCACAATAAACTGTGGAAAATTCTGAAAGAGATGGGAATACCAGACCACCTGACCTGCCTCTTGAGAAATCTGTATGCAGGTCAGGAAGCAACAGTTAGAACTGGACATGGAAGAAAAGACAGGTTGCAAATCAGGAAAGGAGTACATCAAGGCTGTATATTGTCACCCTGCTTATTTAACTCATGTGCAGAGTACATCATGAGAAACGCTGGACTGGATGAAGCACAAGCTAGAATCAAGATTGTCGGGAGAAATATCAATAACCTCAGATATGCAGATGACACCACCCTTATGGCAGAAAGTGAAGAAGAGCTAAAGAGCTTCTTGATGAAAGTGAAAGAAGAAAGTGAAAATGTTGGCTTAAAACTCAACATTCAGAAAACTAAGATCATGGCATCTGGTCCAGTTGCTTCATGGCAAATAGATGGGGAAACAGTGGAAACAGTGGCTGACTTTATCTTTTGGAGCAGTGATTTTCACTGCAGATGGTGATTGCAGCCATGAAATTAAATGATGCTTGCTCCTTGGAAGGAATGTTATGATCAACCTAGACAGCATATTAAAAAGCAGAGACATTACTTTGTCAACAAAGGTCTGTCTAGTCAAGGCTATGGTTTTTCCAGTGTTCTTGTATGGATGTGAGAGTTGGACTATAAAGAAAGCTGAGTGCTGGAGAACTGATGCTTTTGAATTGTGGTGTTGGAGAAGACTCTTGAGAGTCCCTTGGACAGAAAGCAGATCCAACCATTTCATCCTAAAGGAAATCAGTCCTGAATAGTCATTGGAAGCACTGATTCTGAAGCTGAAACTCCAATACTTAGGCCACCCGATGCAGTGAACTGACTCACTAGAAGAGACTATGATGCTGGGAAAGATTGAAGGCAGGAGGAGAAGGAGACAATAGAGGATGAGATGATTGGATGGCATCACCGAGTCGATGGACGTGAGTTTGAGCAAACTCTGGGAGTTGGTGATAGACAGGGAGGCCTGACGTGCTACAGTCCATGGGGTTGCATGAGAGTTGAATGAGAGACTGAACTGAACTGAACAGGGCAAAACAAATTTAGTTTACAAAATAGCCCATATATTTATGGGTATTCCATACTTGATGTGGTACCTTGCTATCTGAAATGTCTAAATATCAGAAATGCTGTTATTGCTTTGCGTGGTCCTGTAGTTGTTGATGGCAGCTCTGAAGCTGAAGTGATCCATTGGAGATATAGGTGTTTGTTGTTGCTCTTCAGTTGCTCAGTCATGTCCAACTCTTTGCAACCTCATGGACTGCAGCACGCCAGGCTTCTCTGTCCTTCACTGTCTCCTGGAGTTTGCTCAAACTATGTCCATAGAGTCAGTGATGCTATCTAGCCATCTCATCCTCTGCCGCCTGCTTCTCCTTTTGCCTTCAATCATTCCCAGAATTAGAGTCTTTTGTAATAAGTCAGTTCTTTGTATCAGGTGTCCAAAGTTGGAGCTTCAGCTTCAGTATAAGTCCTTTCAATGAATATTCAGGGTTGATTTCCATTAGGATTGACTGGCTTGATCTCCTTGAAGTCCAAGGGAATCTCAAGAGTCTCCTCCAACATCACAGTTTGAAAGTATCAATTCTTTGGTGCTCAGTCATTCTATGGTTCAACTCTCATATCCATGCATGACTAGGCCTTTGTACTCCCACACTGACCTGTTGTTGAGTGATGGCTATGCTTGTGATCGGGCACAGTGTTGGATGAGCAAGCTCTCATTGGCTGACACAAATTCCTGGAGAATTACCACCTGAGCTGCCACCTGGATATACCACTTGGCGGCTGGGGGAAGCAGCAACTCATTATTGAGTGAGGGATCTGGGTGCTGCACCCCAGCATCCAGTAGTGTCTACCCCTTTTCCTGCTTGGATCCATTTTCTGTGTAAGTTCAACCTATCTAGATACAGCTCCTCTAGAACTCTGGTTGATCTATTGTGGTGGGAAAATTTATGAGGGTAAGGTTTGTGAAACAAATTGTAGCCTCCACTGCCATAGTTCATGTTGGAGCCCCTCTTGTTCATGAGGCCATAGCTAATGCTCTTTCCTGCATGGCCCGTTGTGATACCCACACTCTGCCAACACCTCTTCTGTCATGGTTTAGCTGATTAGGTGACCCAAGCTCTCTTCTTTGAGGAGTCTGGGCACATGGTTACTATGCCCTCCTCATGCTATGAATACTTTTATTCTTGATCATTTTCTGCACAATTAGGCAGTGTGTGTGTGTGAGTATGTGTGTGTGCCTGTGCTCAGTCACTTCAGTCATGTCTGACTCTCTGCCACCTTAGGGACTATGGCCCACTTTGCACCTGTGTCCCTGGGATTCTCCAGGTAAGAATGCTGGAGTGGGTTGTTATGCCCTCTTCCAGGGGATACCCCTAAAGCCAGGGATTGAACCCATGTCTCCTTCACTGCAAGCAGATTCTTTACCACTGTGTCACCTAGTAAGCTCCACAATTATACAGGGGAGTGTTGAAAAGATCCAGTGAATCAACTGAATTTACAGTATAGTTTCCTCTGGCATCATGGCATAGCAATAGTTCAACATCCTCCTGAAGGTCAGTGTCAATTACTCTTTCCAGCATAATGAGCTTCCTTGTGATGCAGTCTCTTGGCATAAGGTACCTGAAGTGATAGATCAGCAGCCAGGGCTTATAGATAAATGCTACTCTTATTGTATCCCATGGTAGTACTGTCCTCCCTCTGGGAATATGAATTTCTTGTCAAGAGCCTACATTTATGTGGATGAGAGAAAAGCTCTCAACTGAGAGTGAAGGTTAGTGGAGTTGCTCCTACTTTCATTCCTTGAAAGAAAGTGAAAATGAAGTCGCTCAGTTGTGTCCAACTCTTTGCGACCCCATGGACTGTAGCCTACGAGGCTCCTCCGTCCGTGGGATTTTCCAGGCAAGAATACTGGAGTGGGTTGCCATTTCCTTCTCCAGAAGATCTTACCCAACCAGGGATCAAACCCGTGTGTCCAGCATTGTAGACAGACACTTTACCATCTGAGCCACCAGGGAAGTCTTTATTCCTTAGTTCTCAGATTTATGTATTCTGCCAATCGGAACACAGAACCATACAGTGGATTTAGGGTGTATACCAGGTCTTGGAAGGTGGTGCCCACCCTTGAAGGTGTCATCTCCAAGCTGGTGCCTCAGCTATGTCATCAAAAGATTGTTCTAAGGCTCTATCTATTTTGCCAGCAGTTTCTAGGTGATGTAGTAGAAGTTGAATGGACCCTATATTTTGTGTCAAATACCTTCTCTCCTAGGCTGTAAAATAGAGCCCTTGGTCTGATGAAATGTGGAAGAGGATCCTTTATCAGATCAACCATTTAAGCCATTGTGTATTGATGCTACTATACCCTGCAGTCAGGAGGGCAAAGCTATATTCAGAATATGTGTCAATCTCAGTAAACATAAATGAGTAATCAACTTTTTACTAAGTGATTGATGCCCTTATATATGATGTCCTTTGTCCTTATGTACGATGGTGCCATACTGGAAGCTTAACATTGGTCTCTGAAACCAAGGGGTTAAACCTTCTGTAGCATCAGTCCTAGAACAGCACTGGTAAGTTGGAACCCAGGTTGGGTCCATGCATAGTCCCCACCCCTGCTACTTTGGTTGCTATCTTTATGCAGCCATCGTTCCAGAGCTCAAGTTGCTGACTGGTTAAGTCATTTTGTCTGGTTGGTTGTTTCTTCTCTGTTCAATAGTTTCTGTTGAGCATGAACAATCAAAACAAAGATCTTCTCACTCTGCTCAATCCCACATCCATTAACGCATCTCTTCCACAAGTCTCTTTGTCCTCATGTGCTCCTAACCAATCAGCTGAGTCATTTGCCACTGCCATCTTTAAGCAAAATATTCCTAACCTTAAATAGGTAGGTCTGAATCCCCAGGTCTCTTTCATTTCCAATCAGGGTCTTGAAAATAAGTTATTGGACTTTCCAGGATTGGATTTCAATCTTCTCTGGATTATGATTGATTATGATTAATTCCTGGTCCTAATCCTCAGCTCTTTTCCACTCTTGGTTACAACAGATGGACATCTCTTTATATGCTTCCAAGGAAGTCCTCTGTCTTCCATTCTTTGTCTTAAATTAATAATTAATCACTGTCAGCATTTCCTTATCTTTCTTTGATTCATGAAAATCCACAGCAACAATCATCAAATTTCATTGTCCTTAAAACTGCTGATTCTCATGAAATCCTCGAGCATCCAAGATAGTATACTTACCTTACATTTACCATGCATATCAGTATGTTTTCTGCTGTTGCTTAGTTGCTTCAGTTGTGTCTGACTCTGCGCAACCTTATGGGCTGTAGCCTACCAGCCTCCAGGATCCATGGGATCCTCTGGACAAGAGAACTAGAGTGGGTTGCCATGCCCTCCTCCAAGGGATCTTCCCCACCTGGGGATCGATCCCAGGTCTCCTGCGTTACAGACAGATTCTTTACTGCTGAGACACCAGGGAAGCCCATGTTTTCTTCTACTCAATGCCAATTCACTACTAGTGAAAGTTTTAACAGCTATCTTGTAACAGCCTATGGAGGGGCTTATCAGTCCCATCTTGACTACCAATGGCACCCCACTCAAGTACTCTTGCCTGGAGAATCCCATGGACAGAGGAGCCTGGTAGACTGCAGTCCATGGGGTTGAGAAGAGCCGGACACAACTGAGGGGTTTCATTTTCATGCATTGGAGAAGGAAACGGCAACCCACTCTAGTCTTCTCACCTGGAAACCCCCATGGATGGAGGAGCCTGGTGGGCTGCTGTCTATGGGGTCGCACAGTCAGACTCTACTGAAGCGACTTAGCTGCTGCCGCCGCACCTACCAATGACGTTACCTTCATTCTACTCAGCAGACAAGTGGAGGAGATCTAAAATCTCATTTTAGTTTTCACTCTGTAGGCCAGTTCTGTCACCAGTGACTTACATTGGTTTCCCTAGTAAAGGCTTCTCTGAAACTCTGAAGTGGAGATTTGTGTGCAGTTAATTGAATTGTTTCCTAGGGAACATTAAAGTGTAAGGGCATGAATGGAATAGAATTGGGCAGGAAAAAAGGTTGCACTGCAATGTAGGTGCAACAGAAAATTCCAGAAAGAAAATTGGAGCAATGTTACCAAAAGAAAGGGGAAATTACTGTTAGGCAGTTCGAAGCAACTAATGTCCCGTTCTTTCCTAGGAAGTATTTTCTTCTAATCTCTCTTGAAAAGCAAATACTTTATGTGTGTGTGTGTGTTTAGTTGCTAAGTCGTGTCTGACTCTTTGTGATCCCATGGACTGCAACACACCAGGCTTCCCTGTCCTTCACTATCTCCCAGAATTTGCTCAAATTTATGTCCATTGGGTCAGCTATGCTATCCAATCATCTCATCCTCTGCTGCCCCCTTCTCCTTTTGCCTTCAATTTCCCCAGCATCAGGGTCTTTTCCAATGAGTCAGCTCTTTGCATCAGGTGGCCAAAGTATTGGAGTTTCAGCCTCAACATCAGTTCTTCCAATGAATATTCAAGGTTGATTTCCTTTAGGATTGACTGGTTTGATCTTCTTGCAGTGCAGGGGATTCTCAAGAGTCTTCTCCAGCACCACAATTCAAACAGATCAATTCTTTGGTGCTCAGCCTTCTTAATGGTCCAAATCGCACATCTGTATATGACTACTGGAAAAGTCATAACTTTGACTATATGGACCTTTGTTGGCAAAATGATGTCCCTACTTTTTAATATGCATACTTTAAACAGAATATAAATCATGGATATACATTTGCAGTCAGCTTTTTCATATCTTGTAAACTCTCAAGATGGACACATTTAACAACTCTTGTTATGGGTATGTGTGTGTGTTTGTGCACCTCTGTGTTTGATCCTTTTGCACAAGCCACCTTCCTATTGCTTTCAACAGAAGCAAACCACTTTGGCTTGGAGTTTTCTTATTTACTTGTTTTTGCTTGTGGGAGAAGCCTCTCTAAGTTAATTATGCTTGCTCTTCTAAGAGAGTAATATGCTCTCAGTTTGGGATAATTAGGCAGTCTAATTAACCTTTAAAAAAAATCAAAACATAGCTTTCTAGTGGCTGTATCCCCTTCATTAGGTTAGTTTGGCTCATCTTAAACTGGTATGGTTAATATTGAGGATTTGCATATCTTTTCCCATGGTATTTAGGAGTATAACTTGCAATGAAAACACAGTTTAGAGTACACTAGAGACTGGCTTAATAAAAGCTAATCTTTGTTATATTACGAGCAGAGATTGTTACAGTGACTATGGCTCTATCTTCATATTTATTGCAAGACTGTTAAAGATACAGTTTAAAGTGGGAAAAGCTTTTTGCAGTAATCATTTTTTAATAATTAGCTTAGGAATAATTTGGGAGCCATCACTCACAGCAGTTTAATAATGTAAAGCAAGCTATTTCTGGAAATGTTAATGGAAAGCAAACTCCTTAGAGAATGCAGCGAGTTAAAAGATCTGTAAAAATGGCTATTAATTGTGGCTCAAAGCCCTCTTTCTGTTATTAGATATTGCAGTTATAAAGCAAGATAATGTAGTATTTAGAATTCATTGTACCTCTCCCATTAGACACAGAGGTGGTCTCAGCCAGCATGGAGTTGGTAAAAGCAGGCATGCCACAAATGGAAGGACTATTTTTACTTATACGTTTGAGGTACCTGATGCAATTTCCTTTGACTTAATAAGAGAGTGGTAGAGGCCATCATAATATCCTTTACATAATATTGTAAAGTAAATATCCTCCAATTAAAATAAATAAATAAATTTAATTAAAAAATAAGGAAGTAGCTTCCCTAGTGGTTCAGGCAGTAAAGAATCTGCCTGACAATGCAGGAAACACAAGTTTGATACCTGGGTTAGGAAGAGCCCCTGGAGAAGGGAATGGCTACCCATTCTGGTATTCTTGCCTAGAGATTTCCACAGATGTAGGAGGCTGGTGGGCCAGCTGCAAGAATTGAATGAGCGACTAACACTTTCACTTTGAGGTACCCGCATACAATTTCCTTGTATTTTATAAGGGAGTATACAACAAAGATTTAGGATTAGATTAGCAAACACATTATATTCAAACATTATAGCATTAAAACAATTAAAATAACCATACTTTCCAGGACCTGGTTTTCTTCCATGAAAGCACACATTTCATAGTATCAATGCAGAAGTACACAGAACGAGACCCACGTGCACACTCTGATGGGCACCTGCCCACTCGTGACAAGACTCACGTGTTTTCAGTCTCAACCCATTGCTTTCCCCATTTTCCTTCCCCCTCTGATCACATCCAATCACTCTCTCCCTGAATGGAGCTCCGAGGACTGCACTGGAGAGGAATCTTAAATGCGCCCTATAGGTCCTGTCTCTTTTTTTCTCAGAGCACCGATTTCACATGCAAACTTGTAATAAGACATCAGTTCCCACAAATCTGATGGATTTGCCAGCCACGGGCCTGCTCTCTTCTTTTGTTTGGCCTAGAAGCAAGATACATTCTGCCTGACGCAGGGTGTTTCTGACCTCGATGCCTCTGCATCTTGGTTTTGACAGTGCATCAGAATCACAGGTGGTATCTAATAGGGCTATTTTTATAAGTGCTTCCTGTCCTAAATGGGGCTCACTTGTTTCAGAGAAATGCATCAAGTAATCAGCGCAGAGGTTTAATGATGTGCAGGAAACATGTATTATGATTTAATAGAGAACTTGTAACAAACTTCGGATTTCCCTTTCAGCTGTGAAGGCAGAAAAGAGGGTCTGACAAAGGTTTTCAGTCTGTGCTGCTTATCTACACCTCAGACTGTTTTAAAACAAAAGAACTGTAAATCCTTCAGTCTATTCTTCTATCTGATGATATATGCCCCTCTATGGCAAGCGTTTTTAAACAAGAGGGTTCTTTGGAATCAACTACTGTTTGTTCTTTTCTTCTTTTACAGCAAAAGCTATAGAATCTTTTCTTCTTTTACACCAAAAGCTTTAGTTGCACCAAAGCTGTAGTATCAACTAAAAATTTGCAATTCAAGAAAATTTACAAGGGTTGCCAAGAAGGGCATCACTTAATCTCATTGCAGACACACCAGAGGCTTGTACGTGTGTAAAATTAAGCCCATTGGGCTGATGCCTGTCCGCTTGCCTATTTTTATCTTTAGACAACATTCTGCATCACACGACGCATTGATGGTTGCTATCAAGGGCTTACTGTAATACACAAGGCACTGGCAGTATCCCTTTGATAGTTCTTCAAATGCTCTGTTAACAGGGATCAGAAAGTCAGATTTAATAGCTTACAAGATTTATCCCAAGCAAGTGAAATCTGACTAGAAAAAAGGAAAAAAACAAAACAAAACAAAACCAAAAACCTGTAATCTTGGCTGTGGAGAATGGATGTGACCCTGATGGACTCAGCTTCTGCAGAATCACTTTGGGGGCTGTTCCAGCATCAGCTGCAAAAGTCCCTCTCAGTATGCTGTCTGTGTTAGGATGCAGAGTGATTCAGGATGGAAGTGAAAGGTGGAATGTGAAAACGTCAGTCCATCAATCACCATCAAGAAATGGCTAATTTGAGAGCCCTCCCAAACAATCATTTTCGTTGTTGTTGTTCTAAAACAAATAGATACTGCCTTGATGCTGTTTGAATAAAAGGGAAAGTGATAGAGGGAGGAAACAAGCCCTAAGAACCTCAGCTGTTGAGATTGGAGCTGCATATTTACCCATTCCTCTGTTTAGCACTGCACTTATAATTTAACACCTATTGTTTTCCAAATGCTGAATATCTCCCAGTAAGACCAACAGGTCTCTTTTGTGGAGCTTAGAATCTCCTGGGGGAAGAAAAGCAATGAAAAACTATACAAAAAAATAAATGCATAAGATCATTTAAAGCACCTGCGAGCATGCAGTCACTTCTGACTGTTAGTGACCCCATGGACTGTAGCCTGCAAAGCTCCTCTGTCCATGGGATTCCCCAGGCAAGAATACTGGAGTGGGTTACCATTCTCTCCTCCAGGGGATCTTCCTGACCCAGGGATCAAACCAGCATCTGCTGTGGCTCCTTCATAGCAAGTGGATTCTTTACCTACTCAGCCACCTGGGAAGCCCTATAAAGCACCTCTGTGTGTGTGCTTAGTCAGTCAGTCGTGTCTGACTCTTTGCAACCCCATGGACTGTGGCCCGCCAGGCTCCTCTGTCAGTGGGATTCTCCAGGCAAGAATATTGGAGAGGGCTGCCATGCCCTTCTCCCGGGGATCTTCTTGACCCAGGGATTGAACGCCAGGTTCCTGCATTGTAGGCAGATTCTTTACCACCTGAGCCACCAGGGAAGACCCCTTAAATCCTCTAGTAGATGTTAATTAAACAATTGTTAGCTAAAGGAATATAGGTGATAAAATGCTACTAAAAATTAAGACCATGATGTGATTAAGGAAACAAAAAACTGAGACAGAAGTGGGCAACAGATGTCACTCATAAAAACACTACATCTGTAGAGCAGAGAGCTGCTCGTATGCATCTTTGATTCATTTCCTGTGCCTTTGTGCAGCACCAACTATAACACAGCAAAAAAGAAAAAAAAAAAGCTGTTATCAAGGACTAACTGTAATGCACAGGGCATTGACAATATTCTTTTCTTTCAAATATCGCTTTCTCACTTATACTTATTTCAATATTTTTTAAGGAAATAAAAAACATTTCGGAAGAATCCTTGGATCACTGTAATTTCTTATCAAATATCAAGAACTTTTCTCCAACCTACGCATTCTTTTTGGGGGGGAGGGAGGTCAGGTAAGATTGAAAATAGCAAGAAATGCTTTTAAGAACTGGCACCCACTGTAGGGTTTGCATATCCAAGGGGAATATGATCTCGTCGCTGTCTTCTAGGAATGGAGCCAGCTATGCGAACATCACTGCTAAATAAGGAGTGAGAACTGTACACAGTAAATTAAAAAAAAAACACTCAAAATTACAACTCTGGAACTGGGATCTCTATGAATGTGTTATCACAACCAACTTGTAAGGAAGCTATCACAGCGATTTGTATCATGTTATAAATGCTCAGTAAACCCTGTTCATAATTACATTGCACACAGTTGCATAGAAGCTTAGTTTGTGTTTCATAGCATGTATAAGATAAATTTTATAGCACACCACAATCAATGGCATCATTATGGGTCCATTCATTTCCTCAGGGCACTGAAGAAAGAATGGTCTGATATTGAGGATCCTGATACTTCTCCACAAGAAGTGGGTGGGGTATTAATATCTGGGAATCAAGGTACAGGCTTCCGTGAACATTTGGGACAAGTATCTGAATAGAGTCCCACTGTCTATATGCCTAATTTTTAATGAGTTAACATATCACCCTATCAAATTTGACAACTATGTCTTTACTAAAACAAAATGAGCATATAGCTAAGTTTTGATTTGACTGAAAGTTGATAAATTATCAAACACTACTAAACTTAAGCATTGCATATGTCTGGGTATTGTTCTGAAGGCCCAATGATGTTTGCACAATCAACTGTTTTATGTTACAAAATTTTCCTCTGCCAACTTATGGAACTATTGTAGATATTGCATTAACTTGTAAAACTCCCTGGAATGAAGAATTGAAACCAAAGAGAAGCAGGAAATTGGATACTTAGCATTACTGGGAAATGAGAACTCGTTTTGTAAGAGCCCATTGCATTTATAACTAAGATGGGTGAGACGAGTTAATTATTTCATCTTTCCTCCTATGCAGGTGTTCTTGTCTGTCAAATTGCCTCCACACTCCAGAGCAACCCATCTCTAACTTGAGAACCCACCCCACTAAAACTCTCCCAGCATTTGAATGAAGTTCTTTCTGTCTGTATCAAGGGCAAGAGACATGGATACACCTTTTTTTTCTGGGTCCAAATGATGTTAATCATATGAGTCCTTGTTTAGGATTCTGAATCTCTTGTGCAAGTATTGAGTGCCATATAAAGAGTAATAGAAGTGTTTATGCATCTTCTCTTTGGAGAAGAGAATGGCAACCCACTCCAGTACTCTTGCCTGGAAAATCCCATGGATGGAGGAGCTTAGTAGGCCACAGTCCATGGGGTCGAAAAGAGTCAGACAAGACTGAGTGACTTCACTCCTCACTCATGCATCTTTTCACAAATGTATTTTTTGGTATGTTGGCAATATGTATCTTTTTAAAGAACAGGCTACAGAATAGGGGATCCTCTTGTATAATCAAAAAGGGCACTGTCTATTTGGGCTTCCCTGGTGGCTCAGATGGAAAAGAATCAGCCTGCAGTGTAGGAGACCCAGGTTCGAACCCTAGGTCAGGAAGATACCCTGGAGGAGGGGATGGCAGCCCACTTCAGTATTCTTGCTGGAAGAATCCCATGGACAGAGGAGCCTGGTGGGCTGTGTTCCATGAGGTCGAAAAGACTTGGACACAACTCTGCGACTAACACTTTCATTGTCTATTTGGATACTATTTCAGAGTTATAATCTGCTTCTCTATCTATGGGATTCTCCAGGCAAGAATACTGGAGTGGGTTGCCATGCCCTCCTCCAGGGGATCTTTCCAACCCAAGACTGGACCTAGGTCTCCCACAGTGAAGGTGAATTCTTTACCATCTGAGCCACCAGGGAAGCCTAAGAATACTGGAGTGGTAGCCTATGTCTTCTCTAGGGGATCTTCTCCACCCAGGTATCAAACTGGGGCCTCCTGCATTGCAAGCAAATTCTTTACCAGCAAAACTACCAGGGAAGCCCTACATATGGCCTAATTATCGAGTAATACAATTTTAAAAGTGTTCAATTATTTTGAATTATTCTATGTAAGGAATACGCCCATCCAGAAACAGGCAGTGATATCCATGGGCAGGAAAGGAGGGTTCGCAGGGCAGTGGCCCTTGGAGTGTTTCTTGATGGAGGAGTAGAGGTTAGGTGGGGTAACAGGGGCAGGAGGGCATCCCTGCTCAAAAAAAAAAACAATGTACAAAGCACTGCTTGGAAGTATGTCCAAGGAAGTGTAGGTACTTTGGTATGGTTGAGTGTAGGAAGATGGACTGGAAAAGTAAGAGGAAGACTAATGTTATTGTCCAAGGGAGAGAGGATTAATCTAGAACTCAGGGAGCGGCAGATGCAGGGGCAGATTGACAGACACCAGATTCAGGGGCTCCTGTGTTCTGGCTGGTGGGCAGGGTTCTGTAGTGCTCCAGCCTCTGTTCGTTAGTGACGAAGAATGTGACTGCCAGTACAGGGGACACAGGAGGCGTGGGCTAAATCCCTGGGTCAAGAAGATCCCCTGGAGCAGGAAATGGCAACCTACCCCAGTATTCTTGACTGGAAAATCCCATAGACAGAGGAGCCTGGTGGGCTATAGTCCATGGAGTCACAAAGAGTTGGACATGACTGAGTGACTAACACACACACTTACTCCATTTAAAGCTATTATAAAATAATGGCTATGTTACCCTGTTGCTATACAAAATGTCCTTGTAGTGTATTTCTCTGATACATGGGGGTTTGTATCTCTTAATCCTACACCCCTATCTTATTCATCTTCCCCTCTGTAGTAAGTCCCTCTGCTAAGTTGCTTCAGTCGTGTCCAACTCTTTGTGACCCCATGGATGGTATCCTGGGATGCTCCTCTGTCTGTGGGATTCTCCAGGAAAGAATACTGGAGTGGGTTGCCATGCCCTTCTCTAGAGGATCTTCCCAACCCAGGGATCAGACCCGCATCTCTTTGGTCTCCTGCATTAGTAGGAGGTTCTTTACCACTAGCACCATCTGGGAAACCTCACTCTTAAAGTCCCTGTCTCCAAATACAGCCATATTCTGAGATGCGGGCCTTTGGACTTTGACAGATGAATTGAGAGGACACACCAATATCGCAATAGATCTATTTATTTTTCCCCCTCTTTCCCAAGCATGTGTTAATAGAAGGAATTAGAATTGTTCCTTTGGGAGAATTACTGGGTTCTCACTTTGAGTCACAATTGGCCTCTGAACTTCTCTCTATACAAGGTCAGCAGTTTCCCTGGGACTGAGTTTTCATCCGATGGCCTTGTGTGGGATGGAGGCATCTCTGTTTGAGGTCCCAAATTTCTGGCAGTTCTCTGGTACCCAATTAATACTCAGTATTACCTTTCCTAGGCTTGCCCTTACAGTTTCAGCCTTGTTGGGCTCCTACCTTTCATCTCTCATAGGCAAGGTTTCCAAAATAGCAGCCACCATCCAATATCTGCCTCCCCACTCCCCACCCACCCACCACACACACACACACATTGGTGGCCTTGGTTTTCTAGGAATTCTATCAAGCCCACTCATCTAACTGAACCATCTTGGATGAATTATTTTTGTGAATTACTTTATAGAGGGTTGGGGCTCTAGATCCACAGAAGTCTTCTTCAGGGGTTAAGATCTGCAGACAGACAGCTATGCTCTACCTTCCAACCTCTTCCCTTGCTCCAGAGAGCAGACACTGACTTGTCATTTGGCTGCCAAAATCCAAGTTGTAAGGTGTAGGCTAAGAACTCAGAAAATTGGAGGGGGAAATCAAAAGATCTTTGTGCTTTTATGGAAACTTGTCCTCTGCATTTTTGCTTCTTTCTAGACTCTTTACTCTCCTTTGGTAAAGAGGCAAAATGACTTTATCACACATTTCCATGTTGGTGAAGAAGAATGCATGGATGGCTCCTTGCCAGTGTGAATCCAACATCCTAGAGCTCTCTGGCAACCTGAAGAAGAGAAACGAACACAATAAGAGCTACTCAGCTTAAGACCATTCTCTTCCTCTGGCTGATAGTCAATCTCCTCATCTATAAATAGAAGGTATTGTTTGCCTCACCCAACTTTTTTTTTGGGGGGGAGGAGGCTCCAAAATCACTGCAGATTGTGACTGCAGCCATGAAATTAAAAGACGCTTGCTCCTTGGAAGGAAAGTTAGGACCAAACTAGACAGCATATTAAAAAGCACAGACATCACATTGCCAACAAAGGTCCTTCTAGTCAAGCTATGGTTTTTCAAGTAGTCATGTATGGATATGAGAATTGGACTATAAAGAAAGCTGAGTGCCAAAGAATTGATGCTTTTGAACTGTAGTATTGGAGAAGACTCTTGAGAATCCCTTAGATTGCAAGGAGATCCAACCAGTCCATCCTAAAGGAGATCAGTCCTGAATATTCACTGGAAGGACTGATGCTGAAGCTGAAACTCCAATACTTTGGCCACCTGATGCAAAGAACTGACTCATTTGAAAAGACCCTGATACTGGGAAAGGCTGAAGGCAGGAGGAGAAGGGGGCGAAGGAGGGTGAGATGGTTGGATGGCATCATCGACTAGATGTACATGAGTTTGAGTAACTGCTGGGAGTTGGTGATGGACAGGGAAGCCTGGCATGCTGCAGTCCCTGGGGTCGCAAAGAATTGGACACGACTGAGTGACTGAGCTGAATTGAGCTTGTTTTAAATCTTTGAATACTGTAAATGAAAATTTTTGCAAACTACTACTCCAGATCTTTAAGAAAAATATAAGTATGTTTAAAACAACTGTAACAATGTAGTACATGAAGAGGGGAAGGGCTGAAAGCAAAATGTTGAATTATTATCCTAAGAAATTTTTAGCATTGTAAGAAAGAAGCTTTAGGAATTACAAAGGCAGACAGATTTAATCAGGAGTTCCTACAAAAGCAATCAAGATCAAATGAACTATAATTATGGTAATCAGTTTGTGAACTTTAATGCCATGTTCCTAATTTCAAATATTATGAAGTCCTGTATAGTGAATCAATCTGTCATTGCAAAG
The DNA here is from genome assembly GCA_007570785.1 of Antilocapra americana. Taxonomy (NCBI): domain Eukaryota; kingdom Metazoa; phylum Chordata; class Mammalia; order Artiodactyla; family Antilocapridae; genus Antilocapra; species Antilocapra americana. The sequence goes on along the minus strand of ML663013.1, from coordinate 2,454,587 downwards.
ATAATAAAATTTTCATGTCTGATGGCATATATCCTGTGACTGAAAATTTGTCATTCTTTTCATCACAAGTCTCATTAGGGTCACCACCTTAAAATTTTAATTAAAGTGAATGAATTCAATGAATCTATCTATCTAGCTGTCTATCTTTAAGTATTCACATGTATCTAAAATAATAAATTTAATATAACTGGTTATTTTTACCCAGCTTCCCTTTAAACTTTTCCTTAAAGGTTATTCCCCATAAGAAGTCCTTTCTGTCCCCAAGTTAAATGTGTTTTTTTGGTTATAAAGCCCCAGGATGAGTGGGAATTTTCCTTTGTAGCATGTCCTAGTCTGTAATTCAGTTTTTATTGTGTGTGGCTATTTGTTCAGCATTTGTGCCCCACAGACTAGACTGGAGGACTCAAGAGGGCAGAGTGTGACCCTGTAACCACATGGCCCGGCACTCAGCATAATCCACACCCACCCTTCCTTGTGGCCTGTATGGAGCCACATACATCGGCCTCTACTTTCCGTGCCACCTTTCTGTTTGTTTTTCAAACTCCCTAGCATGTTCCTTCTTCTATTACACTTGATGCTTCCTTTGCCTTGAACTCCCTTCCTCCACACTTTCACTTTCCCTGGCTATCTTCCAAGCAAAATGTCATCCAAATGTCACTGCCTTAGCAACGCTTTCTGTGATCTAACATATCAAAATTAGTTTTCTCCCTTCCCTGGAGAAGGGAATGGCTACCCACTCCAGTATTCTTGCCTGGAGAATTCCATGGACAGAGGAGCCTGGTGGGCTACAGTTCATGGGGTCATAAAGAGTCAGACACAAGTGAGGGTCCCCATGAACTTAGTCCACCAGGCTGCTCTGACCGTGAGTTCTCCAGATATTACTTCAATAGCAGTGATGTGCATATATTACCTTTTTGTAAAATCCTGCTAAAGTTCTTTAATATGACTTGAATCCTTTGATTTAGGTACTACCTGAGTGGTCTAGTGGTTTCCCCCACTTTTTTCAATTTGAGTCTGAATTTGGCAATACAGAATTCATGGTCTGAGCCAGAGTCAGTGCCCGGTCTTGTTTTTGTTGACTGTATAGAGCTTCTCCATCTTTGGCTGCAAAGAATACAATCACTTTGATTTTAGTATTGACCATCTGGTGATGTCAATGTAGAGTCTTCTCTTGTGCTGTTGGAAGAGGGTGTTTGCTATGACCAGTGTGTTCTCTTGGCAAAATTCTGTCAGGCTTTGACCTGCTTCATTTTGTACTCCAAGGCCAAATTTGCCTGTCACTCCAGGTATCTCTTGACTTCCTACTTTTGGATTCCAGTCCCCTATAATGAAAAGGACATATTTTCTGCGTGTCAGTTCTAGAAGGTCTTGCAGGTCTTCATAGAACTATTCAACTTCAGCTTCTTCAGCATTACTGGGCAGGACAGAGATTCAGTGACTTATCATAGACTTACCGTGATATTGAATGGTTTGCCTTGGAAACAGAGATCATTCTGTTGTTTTTGAGATTGCATTCAAGTACTGCATTTTGGACTCTTTTGTTGGCTATGATGGCTACTCCATATCTTCTAAGAGATTCTTGCCCACAGTAGTAGATATAATGGTCATCTGAGTTAAATTTGCCTGTTCCAGTCCATTTTAGTTCTCTGATACATAGCTAAACCTCAATAAAAGTTCTGGACACTAACACTTGGGTGGGCTTTCCTGTTTGACAATATTCCATGTATATTGTAACATACTGATGTTCGGAAGGCAGCACAACCCTGAAAACGATGGAAACTTTGCTTTAGGAAATTTCCCAGACTTGACCCTAAGTGTCTCCTCCTTTGGCTCATTTTAATTTATATCCTTCCTTAAAATAAAACTGTGACTCTAAGCACAGTGTTTTCTTGAGTTCCATGAGTCATTTTAGTGAATTACTGAATCTGAGGATGGTTATTAGAAAACCCCCTAATTTGTAGCCATCTGGTGTGAATGTGGCCCTGGGGACCTCCAAATTTGTATATAGGTCATGAAGTGAGGGCAGTCTTGTGGGGACTATTTCCTTAGATTGCCTAATTTGTCTAAATGCTTTTAAATTCACATATCATAAAGTTTGTCCTTTTTTTTTTAATTTTTTTTATTATTGTTTTTGCCATACATTGTCATGATATCACCATGGGTTTACATATGCTTCCCCTCCGGGTCCCCCCTCCCTCCTCCCTCCCCCCCGGGAAATCTCGCTGCACCAGTCCCGAGCATCAATCCTGGGCTGGCGATTGATTAGACACATGACAATTAACATGCTTCAATGCCCTTCTCCCATATCATCCCACCCTTACCCTCATCCACAGAGTCCACAAGTCTATTCTATACATCTGCGTTCCTTTTGTTGTCTCCCATGTTGGGTTCTCATTACTGTCTTTCTAAATTCCATATATATGTGTTAATATACTGTATTGTTGTTTTTGCTTCTGGCTTACTTCACTCTGGATAATGGGCTCCAGTTTCGTCCATCTGCGTAGAATTGCTTCAAATGAATTTTTTTTTAATGCTGAGTAATATTCCATTGTGTATATATACCACAGCTTTCTTATCCATTCGTCAGTTGATGGGCATCTAGGTTGCTTCCATGTCCTGGCTATTGTAAACAATGCAGCGATGAACATTGGGGTGCACGTGGCTCTTTCAATTCTGGTATCCTCGGTGTATATGCCCAGCAGTGGGATTGCCGGGTCATATGGCAGGTCTATTTGCAGCTTTTTAAGGAAAGTTTGTCCTTTTAAAGTACATTTTAGAATGGGCACAAAATCATGCATGAATCACGGCTATCTAATTCCAGGATATTTTAATCATCTCTAAAAGGAGGCTTGAACCCATTAGCAGTTATTCCCCATTCTCTTTCCTTCCACCCCAACCTTTGACAACCACTAATATAGTTTCTGACCATGAAATTGCCCATGGTGGACATTTCATATAAATAGAAACTTACAATATTGGTTCTTTGTGACTAGCTTTTCCCACCTAGTGTAATGTTAAAAAATTCATCTGTGATGTAGCATATATCAGAACTTCATTCTTTTTGGTGTCTGAATAACATTCCATATAGGGAGCTTCCCCAGTGGCTCAGAGGTAAAGAATCTGCCTGCAATGCAGGAGACATGGGAGGCATGGGTTCAATCCCTGGGCCAGGAAGGTCCCCTGGAGGAGGAAATGGTAACCCACTCCAGTATTCTTGCCTGGAGAATCCCATGGACAGAGAAGCCTGATAGGCTGCAGTCCATAGGGTCGCAAATAGTTGGACACAGTTGAAGTGACTGAGCACAGTATTCCATTTTGTGGATATACAACCTCGTGTTAATTTCTTTATCAACTGATGAACAGTTAGGCTGTTTCCACTTCTTGGTCTATTGCACATAGTGCTTTTTATAAACATTCATCCTTAATTTTTGAATGGGCAAAAATTTTCAATTCTCTTGGGTATATGCTGATAGTGGATCATGTGGTAATTCTATGTTTAACTTTTTAAGAAGCTGGCAAACTGTTTTTCAACAGTGATTGATTTGTTTCACATTTCCACTGTCAATGTATGAGGGTTCCAATTTCTCCCTCCAATGTTAGTGAAAAAGCATCTGTTATTATCTGTCTTTTGATTTTAGCCACCCTATTGGGTATGAAAAAGAATCTCTTTGTAGTTTAAGCATCTTTTTATATGTCTATTGACCATGTGCATGTGTTGTTTGGGAAAATGGTTATTCAGATATTCTGCCTATTTTTAATAGGGAATTTGTCTTTCTATTGGTTCAATTCTAGGAGTTATTTAAATATTCTAGATACAAATCCCTTATGAGGTACATAATTTGAAATACATTCTCACATTCATTCTCCTGTGGATTTTATTTTTACTCTCTTGAAGGTGTATGTTAAAATATAATTTTTAAAAATTGATGAAACTCAACTATACATATATAAATATTATTGCATCAATAGATCAATAGTATTTGGATTTTGGAATTTTCTTTACAAATTCATTGCCTAAGTCAAGGTCATGAAGAGTTACTCCAGTGTTTCTAAGAATCTTATAGTTTCAGATATGATATTTATATTTACTATCCATTTTAACTTTTTTGTGTGGTATGAGTTAGGAGTTCAGTATCATTCTTTTGCATGTAGCTATCCAGCTGTCTCAACACTATTTGTTAAAGACTCTTCTATACCTTCATTAAACTGTCTTGGCAAATTTGTCAAAAATAAATTGTTCATAAATAAACGTGAAGTTTTATTTCTGAACTCTCAGTTTTGTTCCTTTGATCTATATGTTTACCTTATACCACTACCACACTTACTTGATTGATCTAGCTTTGCAGTAAGTTTTAAAATCAGTAAGTCTGAGTTTTCCAACTCTGCTTTTCTTTTTCCAGATTGCTTTGGCCATTTTGCATACCTTAAATTTCCAAGTGACTTTTAGTATCAGCTTGTCAGTTTCTGCCAAGAAGCCATCTGGGATAGGACTTACATTGAATCTGTAGCTACATCTAAGGAGTACTGCTATCTTAATATTAAGTCATTTGATTTATGAATATTTATTTAGATCTTCTATAATTTCTTTCATTTATTTTGCTCTTTCCATTTGTTTAAATCTTCTCTAATTTCTTCCAATAATATTTTGTAGTTTTCAGAGTATGAATTCTGTGCTTCTTTGGGAAAATTTATTTCTAAGTAATTTTTATGATACTATAAATAAAATTTTTTAAAATTTTATTTATAGACTATTTCCAGTGTACAGATATATAGCTTATCTTTATATTTTGCTCTTGCATTAACAATGAATTCTATTCATGTTTTATTGTTTGGAAACCCCATGTAGACCATAAACCCTTTGACAGCAATGACTCTTTCTTGTTTGTGATATACATCTATAACCTGAATATAGTTGGTACTACAAAAAAGTGGTAAAATTGAATGCCAAATCTTTATTGAATCCTTTCTATCTTTATATCCTACTGTGAGAGCCTGAAGGGAATATAAAAAAGAAAAAGTATGAAAGCCTAACTTCTCTCTTAAAGCTCTTAATACTGGCTTAAGGTTATATTTTGCTGAGGACAAACACTGAATAATATCATGAAGCCTATGTGTGTGTGCTAAGTCGTTTCAGTTGTGTCTGACTCTGTGTGACCTATGGACCGTAGCCCGCCAGGCTCCTCTGTTCATAGAATTCTCCAGGCAAGAATACTGGAGAGGGTTGCCATGCACCCCCCAGGGATCTCCCTGACCCAGGGATCAATCTCCTGCACTGGGAGACGGGTTCTTTACCACTAGCGCCACCTGGGAAGCTCCCAGGACAGAGCCTACTCTGCTCTTCTTATGACTCATCCGCCATCATGCCATTTCCCCCTATTTGAATTGTGCATGCTATGTCTAGCCTAAAGGTAATTAATAACTTCATGCTACTTAAGTTTTCTGGTTCTAAGTGTTCACTGATCGACATTAGAATACTATTGTCTCGATTTGCTACCAGTCTTGGTATCATTTGAATTTTTTTTTTTTAATTTTCTTTGCTTTATTGTGTTGGTTTTGCCATACATTGACATGAAACCGCTATGGGTTTACATATGCTCCCCCTCCAGAACCTCCCTCCCTCCTCCCTCCCGATTCCCTCCCCCTGGGTCATCTTGGTGCACCTCATTTGAATTTTTAAACTGAAAGACATAAAAGGGCAGTGTTATCCCCAATAGTTGAGAGTGAGAACAGATCTCTAAGATACTGTCTACTCTATTCTTCCACAGATATTAACAGTAGAAGGTTAGGTATGTTTACACTTCAGTCAAGGGTGGTATTTTTTAATAGGGAGGCTATCTATCATTTTTGGAATCTGAATGCTACTGACTCTAATTGTCCTTGGTACAAATGTCACTCAAAACTTATATAGAGCCAATGCAATAGGGATTATGCTGTATGTTGACCTCTCAGCATCCCATTGAAAATTTCTCATCAGTATCAAATTTGTCTCCATAAATATATATATGTATATATATATAATATATGTTTGATGTTTGTAGATGTATGTCTTATAGATGTTTCTGATGAAACACTTAGTAAATTTGTTCTATGTAGATGCAATCTTAATTTCTTTTAGTGAAAATCTGAAGAAAAAAACATGAAAGGTAAAGCTATCCTCATCAATTTTTAAAATTTTTTTAATAAAACACTGATCATTATCTTAATTATATCTTTCATATAGTCTAGAATTATTAGGACTGATTTTCAATTTTCTGTTTCTAGTCTGAGTATCAAAATATTAAGCCAAATGCAAGATAATTTTCCATAGAGAATAAAATCACTGCATTAATCCAACTCAGTGTCACTTGCTCAGTCGTGTCTGACTCTTTGTGACCCCATGGACTATAGACCACCAGGGTCCTCTCTCCATGGACTTCTCCAGGCAAGAATACTGGAGTGGGTGGCCATTCCCTTCTGCAGGGGATCTTCCTGACCCAGGGATCAAACCTGGGTCTCCTGCATTGCAAGGAGATGGTTTACCATCTGAGCCACCTGGGAAGCCCTTCAATCCAGTTCACACAATTTTATTTTATGAGGGCCACAGAGAACTGTTCCTGAGGGCTAATAAATATAAGAGCCCCCTGAAAATTACAATGACAAAAATGTATACATCATAAATGAGGAGATGGGAAATACTATAAGTGAATGTATGCTGAAAAGCTGTGGGAATATCTAAAAATGCAATTAAGGCTTTGTGGAAGTCACCTCAGAGAGGCAATGTGGAATGGAAGTAAATGCAATTCAGCCATCTGAAAACTTATTACTTGTGCTTCCTCTGGGAAAGCCTGTGGAAAATAGATGATTTAGTCACAAAAGCGTTAAATAAGAGTATCAGGTCTTGGGCAGCATTATATGTCCATATGTAGATAGCTAGTCTTGACTAAGTAGACTTACATATCATGTTCTCCTTGGTCAAATTATTCCTGAAATAGATGAGAGTTCCTCAAGTCTGCTTACCTGAGAAGTAATTCTTGAGATCAATGGAGATTCCTTGTTTTAATTTCCTATTCACCAGGTAAGATTTTCCTTTCAGTATTAAATGATTTTCCATTTAGTAGTTTCTCCTTTTAATAAGGGAATGATTTGTGAGTCCAACTGAGAATGGCAGTGTTTCCATCTGAAATTAATATGTAGGAATTCTGTTTAAACATGACCTTGTTCCTGAGAGATGGAGCCACTCTTAGTGTCCCAACAAAGTCTTTCTGAGCCTTACATTCTAGACTGTGGTCGGTTCCCTATGAGCATCTCTCTGGCTTTTGTTAGGTGACATTTGATTTCATTTTATTCATCTGAGATACATATCAAAGCGCTGAACACTGCCAGAAAAAAAACCGAGCACCTAAACAAGTTTGTTTTCTGTGCTTCTAGTGTGTCAGTTCTGTGCCCACTTTCTCAATCTTAGGTTCTTTTTCTCACCTAAGAATGCATCTCTGAAGTGGCTCTTGTCAAGGTGTAAATGACTGATGTCATCTGGTACCATCTTACCATCTTTAATCTGTTACACTCTAGAGACTGGAGCATTGATGCTGGAAATTGACACTTCACTAAACTATGGACACTGTGGTGGACACTTCAGATGTGCGTCCATGTCCACGCTGATTTGTCTTCTTGTACATGGGAGGGTGATGCTTCTCTGATCTCCTTTGCCCTTAGAATCTTGTGGTGAGATCTAAAAATGGGCTGTGAGTGTGTTTCTTCTGATTCAAAACACTTCAGGCTGGGGCAAGATCCCCTAAAATCCCCTTCTGGGGTTACAAAGGAAATTTTATCTTTGACTCTCTGATCAAAATGACAGTTCCTTTAACAGCCTGAACCCCTGGAAGATTCTGTGGAATAGAGGCCCCCACTGGATTTATATAAGTACCTTTTTTGGAGATATGGACCATAAATAATTAACAGACCATTCCTGTATTATTTACTACTGAAAATTCATAGTTTATCTGTCATTACAACATAATTTGGACCAATATGGTATATTAGTAATATAACGTAGCCAGATAGGTAATTATATATTATTGACTAGCCACATTAAAGAGTAAAAGTAAATAGATGAAATTAATTTTAGTAATACTTTTTACTCAACCTCACATATCCAAAGTATAAATTAAACATGTAATTCATGTAAAAAATAGCTAATGAGAAACCTTACATTCTTCTTATCAGGCTAAATCTGAAAGCATATGCATATTTACCTGTAGCTTGTTTCACTTTGGACCAGTTATATTTCATGTGCCATAGCAAACTCCATAGGCTGCTACTGAACAACACAGATCTATACCATCCTTACTAAATATATACATTATATAAGCATGCATTTATAAATTCAATATGACTCAGGGTCCTGAGATGATTATTTTCACAAAATTAAAGGATACTTTCTTTCATCATCATTAACTTTCGGACATTTTGCTTATATTTCTTCCCAGCTACTTGGGAACTCTAAGGCTGCCTTTGCTGTGTTAATTCCGAGTCCTGGCTGTACTTGGCCTTCTCGAATTGCATAGCATGCTATGATGTGAACATACACAGAGCACTTTGGTGGGTGCATAAGGCAGCCCCGGGGTTGTGTCGTTTTACACACTGGCATGTTGAGCTGTTTACTCTGCAGGGAAGGCAGCTAAGTATATAGCATCCAGTTCATGCAGGCACATCCCAGGGTGTTGATACTTCATCCATCTAGTCTCTGGAGGTCAAAAGAAGGGAGAAAATACAAGGAGACTGAAATACCTGAAACAATACTTTCAATTTAGTTTAATATGTGTGTCTTCATTCAGATTCCCTCAGAAACCAGCTCTGAGACAAGATTTAAGCACAAATCATTTATCTTGGCTGTGCAGAGAGTGAAGGGAATTACCCAGGGAAGGGAAGGCAGGGAACAGAGTGTGCCCTCTTAAGCCAGCTGCCACCCTGGGGGATTAGTACTTGATCCTGAAAGCAAAGTCTGGGAAATTGTGTAGAATACAAGGCATGGAATTAACCAGCTGAGGGGCAAGCATGCTGGGAAAGTTATACACTGATTCTTGAGTCATCAATTATGGGTGCTCCTGTGCAATGTCAGTTTCCTGGTACTCCTGGCCAGCAGCATCTACAACCTCCGAGATGCCCCGAATCACATCCAGACGAAGACGATGGTAGGTTCAATGGATAAAGGGAAGGCATTGGCAAGGACTGCCCTGATAAGACTTTGGATGAAATCTTAGAATTACAGAGTCTCAGGTGTGATTAATCTAGCCCAGGAAGAGATCTACTGAAGACAGATTTAAGGGAGTGTCACAACTTTAAGTTTTAAGGGGGAGAGTTTTAAGTATTCTCTATTTTTCAGTGAGGAAACTGAGGCCTTAGAAATGCACACAGCCTGAGGTCACACACTCAAGGAAAAAACAACAACAACAACACAAAACATTACTGAAAATAAGCAATATTTTTTAAGCCCCAAAGATATGAGGAGGGGCTGACCACCGTTCCTGGGCATCCTGGTAGAGTGGTACCCCCAGAGATGTCCTGCATGTCTACAGAGGCTACACAGAGGCAAGCGGACTCCAGAATCTGACTCACATTATGGACAGGGCATCTGCCTAAAAGGATATCCAACCTGATAATTTCCAAAGGACACTTTCTCCCTGATGAAGTTTACAGCTTCATTCTAATCAGTCATTTTTCCCTCGAAAGAGCCCCATGAATAGATCAGCATCTTGGCTTTATAGATTGTTGAGAAACACCTTAATCTTAGCATAACATACTCAGAAACTACCTTTCTAGGGTTTCCCTGGTGGTCCAACGGTTAAGATTCTGCCTGCTAATAAAGCTGCTGTGAGCTTAAAAAAAAAAATCTCCTCCTGCCAATGCAGGGTATACTGGTTCCGTCCCTGGTCTGGAAGGACCCCACATGCCATGGAGCAACTAAGCCCTTGCTGCAATTACTGAAGCCTGCAGCCTAGAGCCTGTGCTCCACAAGAGGCGTCACCGCAGTAAGACTGCACACCTCAGCGAAGTGTAGCCCTGTTCGTTGCCACTAGAGAAAACCCGATGTGTAGCAACAAAGACCCAGAGCAGCCAAAAATAAATAAATGAAAATGTAGAAGAAAAGAAATTATTTTTATGGAGAGTGCCACTCTGATTATGACCAAATTCATCCATTTTATGCTTCAGACTTTATAGAAAATATTGACAGCATGGTAATTGATCACCCATGGTCCAAAAGGATGAAGGTATATCTTATCAGGGAATTATAGCTACTTAAATAAGGTATCTGGATATCTTTATATTGCCAAACCAGTGAAAAAGTAAGAGGATCTTTTCCCCTTGTGTCTAATCTAGAGAGAGAAGCAGAACTTCATTATCAATTATTTATCTAGCATCTGCTATTTCTAAACTCTGGGCAGAAGAAAGAGGGCGGAAGTAAAACAAAAATAGATAATACAAGATTCGTGTAGTTCAAACTCAGAATATGTTAAAGTCATTCATTCAAAAATATTTACTGAGAATAAATACATGTACTGGGCTAGGTGCTGAAGATATCATGAGAACAAGATAGATCTGAGCCTTGAGCTGATGGGAAACAGAGATGAGTCAGAGAGAAATGACAATACATTTTGACACACGTGATGACAGGGCAACAACAATACATCTTGGGAGCTTAGAGCTTCTCTCCCCTTGTTGATGGTCAGCTCATGGCTGAATTGGGTGAGAATTTTATGGTTCTTTCTACAGAAAAAAAAAGAGAGAGAGAAATACCCTTAAGGATCAGTAGGCTGATGACTTACCAAGTAACTATGAACGGCATTTTAAAAGTCCAAGATTGTTGATCAGTTCTTGCTTTGGCACTGGTCTCTATTTGCTCAGGTGGCCCAAAGCATTCGAAGAGGCTTAGTCTCTAGAAGACTGTTCCAGTGACCAAAACTCTGTGCTGTGTTTCAACAGAACAGGATTAAGAGAAAGTAATGTAAGCATATTTTAAAGAGAAGTATGCTAGACGAATGTGGGGAGATCTTTTTAGTTAGCTTGGAGCATAGGATCTACATTGTCTCTGCACATGAGAGTCAGGCTGGGCAGATCTGCTGACTCTCTTGTGGGGCAGGTCTATCAGGAATCTGCTTCTATGAGAGTCTCATAGTTAAGAACTTATTTCAAGGAAGGAAAAAGTCAGGCACAGCCTTAGAGCTGGAGAGAAGGAGCAATGAATAACACTTGAGTCAAAGTCCTTGGAACCACCAAGGAAGGTCTCTCGTCTTTGTCCTAAGAAGAAAGAGGTTTCAAATAAACACTGGCAATGATATTCCATCAAAAATACGTGAGTCAGGGCAAGCCAATACTGTTGTATCAGAATATGAAGAGAAAAAGATAAAGATTTATTTTCTTTAGAACACTATATGGCTTGGGCACCATGGAGGGCTGATGTTCTGGGGTGAGGGGTCACTGGGCATGGAAGTGACAGCTGTTTCCAAGGGAATTCTGAAACACGTGATGGAAGATGGCAGAAATGTCTTGGCACTGGTGGGCAAAGCTCACAACAGTGGCAGTGGGAGGCAAGAATAGGAGGCACAACCATTGGTCATCCAGTGGATGCCAGTGGCAGGGATACTTTGCAGAGATGTGAGTTCCCCAGGGATTTGGCACTGATGCTGATGGGCATATTCATGAACACATGGAAGACATCCCATAGGGATGCCTGGAAACCTTGGTGGCCAAGTGGAGGCTTTACAGGGCATAGGATTCCTTGAGTGGGTACAAAGAAACAAGAACCAGTGAAATGTGGATTGGAAACCAGTTCCCATCTGTGTTTTCAGGTCGATGGACTTCAGGGAAGCTCCAGGCAATATTCCTCCTTCTCCCTCACCTCTGTTACAGTGATTATTATATTTTAGCTTTTACTTGTTGCTGTTGTTCTATGGATATAGGGCAAAGTTTTTACTTTTATTTATTTGATTTTCCTTTTTTATTTTGTATTGGCGTATAGACAATTTTTTAATTTTATTTTTTATTTATCTATTTTTTTATTGTTTTTGCCATATAATGTCATGATATCACCATGGGTTTACATATGCTTCCCCTCCAGAACCCCCCTCCTTCTTCCCTCCCCCCCGGGATATCTCACTGCACCAGCCCCAAGCATCAGTCCTGGGCTGGCGATTGATTAGACATATGATAATTAACTTGTTTCAATGCCCTTCTCCCATATCATCCCACCCTTACCCTCATCCACAGAGTCCACGAGTCTATTCTATACATTTGCGTTCCTTTTGCTGTCTCGCATGTTGGGTTCTCGTTACCGTCTTTCTAAATTCCATATATATGTGTTAATATACTGTATTGTTGTTTTTGCTTCTGGCTTACTTCACTCTGGATAATGGGCTCCAGTTTCGTCCATCTGAGTAGAATTGCTTCAAATGAATTTTTTTTTTAATGCTGAGTAATATTCCATTGTGTATATGTACCACAGCTTTCTTATCCATTCGTCAGTTGATGGGCATCTAGGACAATTAATGATGTCGTGATAGTCCCAGGTAGGCAGCAAAGGGACTCAGCCATACAAATACATGTATCCATTCTCCCTCAAACTCCTTTCACATCCAGGCTGCCACTGAGCAGAGTTCCCTGTGCTAGACAATAAGTCCTTGTCAGGTATCCATTTTAAATATAGTAGTTTATTTGTAATGTCAAGATAATAGTTTCAGAAATAAAAAATGAGTGACACTAGCTTTAAAAGATCTTTGTCACCTATATCCCTATTTTTTCTTGCTATCTATCTGTATTCACTTTCCAGTGTAGTGTCACATTTGGACCTAGAAAATAAGAACAGTTGCTGAGCCCCTTCAAAGAGTCTTGGGTAAATTACTAATAAATTGGTTTTAGTTTCCTTGTGGTTATGGTTCATCATATTCTTGGAAAGATGTCACCTGACCTTGCAGGAGAGATGCTAAATGATCTTCACATAGTTGTAATTTCCTCCCCAGGGCTTTTCGGTTCTGTGATATTCCATCTTCCTCTCTACCAGAGTTCATTGTTAAATTTGATATTTTCTGCCCATCTCTTGGCCTATAATTTATTGTGTGATTCCCTGCCCCCCCATTATTGAGAGTTCCAGATTGATATTGCTCTTTCATCTTTGAATTGGGAAATTTCTTTCATCCCATAATTATAGTGTATAACTCCTTTTGATTACCTATTTAAAACATTTGGTAGAAGCATGACATAAATGGCTAGGCACTTTGGACATCTCCGCTGAAAAGTGAAAATAAACACATCTAGCTATTGAATTCAAGAAGGACAAATGTGGGCCCCAACGGGGTGAGTGTAGGAAAGCAACAAAATGTAACTTATCAGAATCTCTCTGGCTTGTGACTGCTCTGAATCCTTATGGTGGAAAAAGCTACAAAATACAAATTCTTGTGACAGCATACAAAATTTAAAAATTTTCTAGATAAAAAAATGAGTTCATTTGGGTTGAAAATTATTAGCAATTTATTTGAGAGGGTCTGATTATAATAGTAGGTGAACATTTACAAAAATAAATATCTCTTTCAAAACCCCGAGAGAAAGCAGGAGAATTTTTTCTTTCTGTTGGGTGACTGATATTAGACATTCAAATCACTCTTCTCCACATTCATTATGTGGGGTTTGAATAGATTCATATAATCCTAACCTGCTGTATTCTTCTCTTGCTAGTCTCATCCAACAGCAGTGGAATATTAATGACTGTGGAACCATAACACTTTCCATAACCTCTGCTATTTACTCTGTGACAAAATTAAGTACAGTCTGCATTTAATTACTCAGCATTGGATTTCAGCAGGAAAGAATTCAATTTTGTAAAATAACAAAATTGGGTGATTGCATGTATAATCAATGCCTATTTTGTCCATTCAGTGGCAGTCTTAAGGGCCAGTCATTATTCTTTTCCCTGCCTCAAGGAATGTTATACTTCTAAGGTCACTGTCCTCATAGCTTTAATTAACAGCAAGGGAAAAAAAAATTGAACTTTAGAATTTCTTTTTTTGGCTTTAAGATCATCTTTTCTGTTGTATTTAGCATGAAGGCCACAAATTTTTGAGGCCAAAGGAGGGTTTTCCTTGGATATTTTTCTTGGACTACTTCTCTAGATGAAGTATGCATTCTGGTAAAATGTGGCATATTTTCTGTCAGAAAAAAAAATACAACTGTCTTATTGTCCATGGCTGTGAACCAAATCCAGGCCCAGCTGACAAAAGACAACTTCTTGTCGACACTAGACTGAATATCTGTAGAATAATAAAGCGATCTCTAGCCACAGGGGCTCCATCTGTTCCCTCAGAGACAGTATTGGGAAAGAGGAATATGGGCAGAGAAAGTTTGCTTCAGGCTCACAGATGCTGGTGTCTCACATCACCCGATGTGACCATTTTTTCTTCCAGATTAAGACATTATTTTAGCTGTAATCCTTCAGCTCTAATATTATAGCATTAATCCGACAATGATTTTTTTTTTACCATTCTTCATTCCCTCCTCCTCTAAATGCTCTCAAAACTAGTTGTCCATACAGAGGCTGGCTCTCTGAAATCAGGAAATGGGCCCCGAAAGTAATGATTCTGGGTCTCCTCTGAAGACACTCCCAGTATTTCAGCTGAGGAACTGTCCAAGACCTAAAGCTGGTGAGAAGTGGGAGGAAGGATGAAGGGCAGTAAAGAGGGCCAGCAGGGAAAACGGAAGAGGGGATAGCTATTTCTTTCTCCTGACTTCCTGAGCTTGGTACCTGGGAGCGTGAGGTCAGATCAGCTCGATCAAGTTAAGAAAAAGAGAGGTTCAGCATCTCCTCCCCTCTACCTCTTATGCCAACTTCAGCCCTGGGTCTGTGGGTATGACTTGTAGGGAGTGTTCTGTCCAAAAGCATGTTCTTCATCCTACCAGAATTTGAAAACCACTGAAGAAGGCTAAAGTGCTTTATTTTATAGAAAGGCATTCTGCAGTTCAGAAATGGTAGATGACATACTCAAGCATCAGAGCAATAGGTGGAAAGTAGCCCAGAGTGGAAGCTAGCTTTCTTGAGTTTCTTTCTTCTTCCTTTCTTTTGTAAACTGAGGCATAGCTACAATACTTTGGCCACCTGATGTGAAGAGCCGATTTATTGGAAAAGACCCTGATACAGGGAAAGATGGAAGGGAAAAGGAGAAGAGGGAAGCAGAGGATAAGATGGCTAGATAGCATCACTGAGTCAGTGGACATGAATTTGAGCAAATCCCGGGAGACAGTGAAGGACGGGGAAGCCTGGCATGCTGCAGGCCATGGGGTCACAAAGAGTTGGACACAACTTAGTGACTGAAAAACAACACATAGTTGGTTTACAATATTATATGTTTCAGCTGTATAACATAGTGATCCATACTTTTAAAGATTATATTTCATTTATAGTCATTATAAAAAATTGGCTTTATTCCCTTCTTGAGTCTTATTTCCATATGCCCATTACGGAAATTACTTACCCGTCTAACAGGGGCCACTCCACCTCAAAGGAGACAGACAAAGACAGCTACATTCGCAATCAGAAGACAGTTGACTTTATGGCTTCTTACCTTTGTTTAAAAAGTATACAGTTTGTCACGAATGAACTGTCGATAATGTAATACTTGGGTATCCTCAGTTGTCAGCCAGTTCTTTAGTTTCAAGGTTTATTGATTTGAATTCCTTTAAAATCAGGCCCACCCCCAGCCTCCTTTGACTGCTCACCCTGTTCAAGAAGGAATCTATGTTTGCACTTGACTACATTTTCCTCCTGTTCCCAACATCCACGGTGTTAAGCAAGAAACACAAAACACATGGATGCTCATGAATAATTCAAGCCCCCGAGAGAAGGCTCTTTGATACTGACCCAACACAACCCTTTCTCATCAATCTGCATTTTTCAAACTAACCCTGGTAAAGTCAACCTCTTTCAGACGTGCGAATACAAGGCAGTTCTGATTTGCAAGCCTAAAAGGTCTTCAAGTAGGAAAATCAATCCAAAGCCAAAGTGACATTTCAGTTTCATTAAGTCAGCTTTGTCTGGCCTGCATTATTTAATAGCATGTATCTGTGATGACCTTTGAAGAGTTAAATCTCATGAACGGTGGGGCAGAATGCTATCTATTATAATTTCAACTTAAATGATTGGAAACACAGAATTCATTATTCTGCTGAAAGTAGGTTCTGAAATGGTTTTCATTTCAGCTCATCCATCAGAACGAAGTGTGCCTCGGAAGATTTTATTGACCTCATTTCAGTTTTGTGATCCATTTGTTTAAACATTTAGGATTGATACCCCTAAGGAACAACATTCAGGGGCATTCTGATCAGCCTTGGTTTCCAGGTAGCACAGAATACCTCTGGATGTGCAAGGTGGAGCAATACCCAAAGACAGTAAGCTAACAATATCATGGAAACATGAGCTGTCTGAAACACAGCCAAAGCTGTCTTTTCAAGATGATACATTAGGGTCCTATAGAAAATACAGTTATGAGGAGTTGCTTGCTTGAGAGCTGTGAGTCAACAGTCACCAGCATTTGGGAATCAAATTTAAGGCATTATAGTCCCTGGAAAGATTCAAAATTAAAATTCAGTTTCAGGGTCAATTTATGACTGACAATTTGATGGTTTATTTTTCTCCCCAATGCTATTATTAGCTGCTTTATTGGTTTATTCAAATATAGAGTTTATTTTGTTGTTAGAGAGACAGTGCCATTTTTCTCACTTGTAAAGTGGATATAATAGAAAATGAAACTTCTGCATAGATATTTTTAAGACTTGAATTGGAACATGTAAGAACAAGTTGGGCTAGAGTTTGACAAACTGTGACCCAGAGGCCAAATACAACTAGCGTCGGTTTTTATAAATACATTTATTTATTTAGTTGCATCAGGCAACTTAGTTGCTCTGCAGCATGTGGTATCTTAGTTCCCTCATCAGGGATCAAACCCACAATCCCTGCATTGCAAAGCAGATTCCTAACCACCTGACTACCAGGGACATCCCTATAAATACAGTTTTATTGGACTACCTCTATCCCTTTCATTTCCAAACTTCCTATCTCTGCTTTTACATGACAAACGCCAAGTTACATGATTATGACAGAGACCATCAGGTCTACAAAGCCAGAAATATTTACTTATCTAGCTCTTTACACAAAATGTTTGTTCATCCTGAAGTGTTATACTATAGTACACATAATCCATGAGAGGCAGTACCTACAGATGCCTTCTGGAAAAGTGGGATATTTGTCAGGTCAAAAAATCAGAGAGAAATGTCCTGGAAATGTAATTAAGACTAGATTGCCAAACAGAATTATTTGACAATGAATATTACGAAAGGGAAACAAAAGTTCCTAGTGCACAGGTGAAGAAAAGCACCAAACCCAAAATTTGTTGGCAATACTGAACTTTTTCCAGCTTAGAAGACTAAACCCAGGAAATATGGAACAGGGATGTTCCATTGGGACTCGCTTAAATTGGTGTTAGGTAAAACTTTTCCTAAAAGTAAGTGCATGTGTGTGTGCTTAGTCTCTCAGTAGTCTCTGACTCTGAGAACCCACGAACTGCAGCCTGCCAGGTTCCTCTGTCCATGGAAGTTTCCAGGCAAGAATGCTAGAGTGGGTTGCCGTTTCTTCTTCCATGGGATCTTCCCGACCCAGAGATTGAACCTGCCTCTCCTGCATTGCTGGTGGAACCTGCCTCTCCTGCATTGCTGGTGGATTCTTTACTGCGGGGCCACCTGGAAAGAACTTTTGCTATCTTGTAATTGTTACCAATTTTCTCTTTTATTCTTATTTAGGATTGGCTTTCAGCCCTCTTTCTTCCTAACCTATGAACTATCTACTCACAAATTAAAACTCATTTCATGAGATTGTGGAGATGAAGAGTGAGTCCAACTTGTTTTAAATTACCATCATTTTAAATCTGTGAAGCAAGCGAGATGAAGATCCCAAATGATTAAAAAAAAATCTCCTGAAAGAATAGCTTCTTTCAAATATAGTAACATACAGAGAGAACTTCCTGATATTATTTACCAACTCCGTGATATAATCAGAATCTAAAAGGCACTTGGAATTTATGGACTTGAGCTGCATCTCAGAAGCTGTAACATCTGTAGAGAGCTGATCTGTTGACAAAACACACTTTTTTCTTTGTCTTTTTCTGTTTGTAAGTGATCATTCTTTCACATAACCGTAACAAATAAAGAAATCTGCAATGCTCTATCCTGCATCCAGGACGCAAATGCCCACCTGACACCCGGCAGCCAGCAAGGGCTGGAGCTCCCCACCTCAATCCCCCAAGCCTCGCAGATGCCCAACCAACCTGCTGTATTTTTGGTTTGGCCAGCCAAAAGGCAAAATCAAACAACTGTTCTCAGAAGGCTAAAACATTTAGCTTGCTGGTCATATAGAAACAGGTAGCAAGCTGGCTCATGGGCCATACCTCGATGACATCTAGATTATACTCTTTTAATACTTCCAGTTCTTTTTGCTTCTCATTACATTCTTCATGCCCTGGAGAAGAGAATGGCAATCCACTCCAGTATTCCTGCCTGGAGAATTCTATGGACAGAGGAGCCTGGCTGGCTACAATACATGGGGTTGCAAAGAGTTGGACACGTCTGAGCCACTAACACACATTATGTTCATGAACCATCCTCGTCATGACTAAATGTTAACTTGGTAGATCCTACTGAGAGATCTTAAGGACTAGAAATATTGATTTCCAGAAAAGCAAAGACAAGAACTACCCCAACCCCTTGTAAACCCATATGAATCTCCAGTGTCCAGCCCAGTGGCAGGCATATGGTAGGTACTTAATAAATATCACCGAAAGGATGACAATGTTGCCAAAGTAATTCTGCTCTTTGACAGCTCATCTGGATAAAAAAGCTGTTTTCCCTAGGTAACACTTCTGCTCATATATTTCTGATTCCAGCATACATGTAGCTCAGATGGTAAACAATCTGCCTGCAATGCGGGAGACCTTGGCTTGATTCCCAGGTCAGGAAGATCCCCAGGAGAAGGGATAGGCTACCCACTCCAGTATTCTTGGGCTTTCCTTGTGGCTGAGATGGTAAAGAATCTGTCCACGATGTGGGAGACCTAGGTTCAATCCCTGGGTTGGAAAGATCCCCTGGAGAAGGGAAAGGCTACCCACTCCAGTATTCTGGCCTGGAGAATTCCAAGGACTGTATAGTCTGTGGGGTCGAAAAGAGTCAGACACGACTGAGCAACTTTCACTTTCTCCCAATTTTTTCTTTAAACTGTGCTATAATTCCCTTACAATGTTGTGTTAGTTTCTTTTTGGGGGGGAACCCTTCTTTTTTTTATTTTTTTTTTACATTATCGTGTTGGTTTTGCCATACATTGACATGAATCTGCCATATGCGTTAGTTTCTAAAAGCAAGAGAGTTCCAGAAAAACATCTACTTCTGCTTTATTGACTATGCAAAAGGCTTTGTGTGGATCACAATCAACTGTGGAAAATTCTTTTTTTTTTTTATTAGTTTTGCCAAACAATGACATGATATCACCATGGGTTTACATATGCTCCCCCTCCAGAACCCCCCTTCCTCCTCCCTCCCCACTGGAAATCCCGCTGCACCAGTCCCAAGCATCAGTCCTGGGCTGGCTATTGATTAGACTTATGATAATTAACTTGTTTCAATGCCGTTGTCCCATATCATCCCACCCTTTCCCTCATCCACAGAGGCCACCTGTCTATTCTATACATCTGCATTCCTTTTGCTGTCTCGCATGTTGGGTTCTCGTTACCATCTTTCTAAATTCCATATATATGCATTAATATACTGTATTGTTGTTTTTGCTTCTGGCTTACTTCACTCTGGATAATGGGCTCCAGTTTCGTCCATCTGAGTAGAACTGATTCAAATGAATTTTTCCTTAATGCTGAGTAATATTCCATTGTGTATATGTACCACAGCTTTCTTATCCATTCGTCCGTTGATGGGCATCTAGGTTGCTTCCATGTCCTGGCTATTGTAAACAATGCAGCGATGAACATTGGGGTACACGTGGCTCTTTCAATTCTGGTTTCCTCGGTGTATATGCCCAACAGTGGGATTGCTGGGTCCTATTCTTAAAAAGATGGGAATACCAGACCATCTGACTTGTTGCTTGAGAAACCTGTATGCAGGTCAGGAAGCAACAGTTAGAACTGGACATAGAACAACAGATTGGTTCCAAATAGGAAAAGGAGTACGTCAAGGCTGTATATTGTTACCCTGCTTATTTAACTTATATGCAAAGTACAGCATGAGAAACGTTGGGCTGGAAGAAGCACAAGCTGGAATCAAGATTGTTGGGAGAAACATCAATAACCTCAGATATGTAGATGACACCACCCTTATGGCGGAAAGTGATAAGGAACTAAAAAGCCTCTTGCTGAAAGTGAAAGAGGAGAGTGAAAAAATTGGCTTAAGTCTCAACATTAAGAAAATTAAGATCATGGCATCTGGTCCCACCACTTCATGGGAAATAGATGGGGAAACAGTGGGAAAAGTGTCAGACTTTATTTTTGGGGGCTTGAAAATCACTGCAGATGGTGATTGCAGCCATGAAATCAAAAGACGCCTACTCCTTGGAAGGAAAGTTATGGCCAACCTGGATAGCATATTGAAAAGCAGAGATATTACTTTGCCAACAAAGATTCTTCTAGTCAAGGCTATGGTTTTTCCAGTAGTCATGTATGGATGTGAGTTGGACAGTGTAAAAGGCTGAGCACCAAAGAATTGATGCTTTTGAACTGTGGTGTTGGAGAAGACTCTTGAGAGTCCCTTGGACTGCGAGGAGATCCAACAAGTCCATCCTAAAGGAGATCAGTCCTGGGTGTTCATTGGAAGGACTGATGTTGAAGCTGAAACTGTGATACTTTGGCCACCTCATGCAAAGAATTGACTCATTGAAAAAGACCCTAATGCTGGGAAGGATTGGGGGCAGGAGGAGAAGGGGACGACAGAGGATGAGATGGCTGGATGGTATCACTGACTCGATGGACATGGGTTTGGGTGGACTCCGGGAGTTGGTGATGAACAGGGAGGCCTGGCATGCTGCAGTTCATGGAGTCGCAAAGAGTCGGGCATGACTGAGTGGCTGAACTGATACTGACAGTACAACAACGTGAATCCACTTATTGATGCTTCTCATTTCTTCATTTATTCCTTACACAGGGCTTATTTTCACTTATTTCTTCAACTCCTTTAACAGAAGACAGTTTATTAACATTGTGTTGGTATTAAATGCCCAATAAACCTCTATTTGTCAATAATATTCATATTCTAACTCTAATAAATTAATTTGAAAGCTTTGGCAAATTTTACAGTAGTAGGGAATGGCAAAAATATTTTTAATTTTTTAATTTTACTGATTTATTCTTCTTACTTTACTTAGCATGAGTACAAATCAGTTATGCTTTGAACATTTCCAGATGTATCTATGTAAAACCAGTGATATATATTTTCTACAAATTTTCTGAAGTACAATCTGGTTTCTGTAATTACTATCTTTTCCAGAAATAATCACATAAATTGAATTGACCTTTGGTGTTGAAAAGCTGAATTAAATGACCCAAGTCATGAAGGAAGATAAATATACTAGGATTCCTCCTAATCCTTTGAACATGTTTATGCATATTATTGGACTATGCTGTCCTTAATAGCAATGTGTCATTCGAAATAACTATAAGGAATAAAGCTGAATATCTTTAAGAAATAAAAATCAGACCAAATTTCATGCCTTTTAAGATGGGAAGCTAGCAAACTCAAAACAAAACCCAAAAGCATGATGTTGCATCATTAGTGTGTGTGTGTGCTAAGTCACTACAATTGTGTCCGACTCTTTGTAGTGCTATGTACTATAGATCACCAGTCTCCTCTATGGGATTCTCCAGGCAACAATGCTAGAGTGGGTTGCCATGCCCTCCTCCAGAGGATCTTCCCAACCCAGGGATTGAACCCACATCTCCTATTGCTCCTGCTCTGTAGGTGGATTCTTTACTGCGGAACCACCAGGGAAGCCCATTGAATTGTTGGCACCTAGAGCCAAATATGGTCTTTCCTCATAGCTCAGTTGGTAAAGAATCTGCCTATAATTCAGGAGACCAGAGTTTAATCCCTTGGGGTCAGGAAGATCCCTGGAGAAGGAAATGGCAACCCATTCCAGTATTGTTGCCTGGAGAATCCCACAGACAGAAGAGCCTGGTGAGCTATAGTCCGTGGGGTCACAAGAGTCAGATGTGATTTAGTGACTAAATCATCACTGCAGCCAAATATATGAGCAACAACAAATATATGAGCAACAGTTTATTAAAAACAAATATTGCACCTTAATTTATGTTCTTTAGAACAATGGTTTTATGTGTTTATGAGTTAAAGTAATTCCTATGTCACAATATAGGAATAATGTCTTCTTTTATGTAATGATTTTGTTTTTAATAAATTGCAAATATTGTAAAAAATCATGAAAGCAGAATGTTTTAATAATATTTGTTTTCCATTCCTATTTCCCATTTTGGTTTGTTTGGTTTTAGTTGCTAAGTCGTGTTCGACTCTTTCGACCCCGACCCCATGCCAGATTCCTCTGTCCATGGGATTCTCTAGGCAAGAATACTGGAGTGGGTTGCCATTTCCTTCTCCAGGGGATCCTCCTGATCCAGGAATCAAACCTGGGTTTCTTGCATTGCAGGCAGATGATTTACTGACTGAGCTATGAAGGAAGTCCATTACCCATTTTAATAAATTTTTTAGACCTAAAGGAAAATTTAACTCTAAGAACAGTTTAATAGGAAGAATCATTCTGTATTTACCTTTGAATTATGTTTTGTCAAATAAAGCAACTCAGAGATTATTTTTAATAATGGAGGATTATGTGATTCAAGCCAACTATCCTAAGAGGGCAAGTAGGAAAGCTTGTTTGCTTGAAAGAGTTGACAAAACAGTGAAGGTCAAGACCTAGAGGAGGACTGAGTCCAGAGAACCAGGCCCAGCATTTGGAAAGTCTTCCAGGGTGGCAGAGAAGAGAGTCTTCTACACTTTGACAACCAGTGATAGGATTTAATAAGACTAATAATGAATGAGTTTAGCACATTTGCTAAAGGAAAGGTCAGTTTAGAAATTCAATTTCTACATTATGGCAGCAAACAGAAAATGAAAAAAAAATTATAAGATATAATCGATCTTTACCAAAAGATTAAACACTTGGAATAAAATCAACTCAGAATGTTCAGGACTTCTACACAGGTCAGTATGAGGTGCTTTTGAGAGAATTCAGAGTGATCAATTGAAGTAGCCAGGCCATCACTATGGGCTTCCCAGGTAGCTCAGTAGTAAAGAAACTGCCTGCTATGCAGGAGACACAGGTTGGATCCCTGGCTCAGAAAGATCCCCTAGAGGAGGAAATGGCAACCCACTCCTCTATTCTTGCCTGGTGAGTATCATGGACAGAGGAGCCTGGCAGGCTAGAGTTAAATGCAACTGAGCATGCATGTAGGACTTCACCATAGCTTCTCTTTTAATGGTCCCTAAACTGCCTAGATTGTTGATCTGAGATCATTGCAATCCCACTCGAAATCTTACCTGTGTTATTTTTTTATTTTTGTCTTTTATTGGAACTTGACAAGCTAGTTCTTGCAAATTCTGGTAATAGCCAGAGCCGACTGAAAGAAGAAAAAATAGTGGGAGGACTTAATCTAAAATATATTAAGGTATTAAAATATATGGTAATTAAAATGCTAAGATATAGGTGCAAGGATAGAGGGCCAGACAATGAAACCAATAGTGAGAAATAGGAGATCCTAGGAACAAACCCACATATATGCAGCAAATGATTAATGACACAAGTAGCTCTTGTCAGCAGTGGAAAAAGTATGGCCTTTTTACTAAGTGCTAGTGAAGTCATCGAATGTTTAAAGGGAAGGAAATGAAGCATGAGCTCTATTTTAGGCTATATACAAAAATTAATTCCAGGTGGATTGTAGACTTTCATATGGCCAGCAAATATCTGAAAAGCATCTCGAGCTCATTAGTTATCAGCAAAAGGCATACTAAAAGAATAAGATATTACCTGCGCAACCACCAGAATGATAAACATGAGAAAGAGAGGTAACACTAAGTATTGGAAAGGATGTGGAAGGGTAGAGTGCTCATGTGTTATTGGTAGGAGTAAATTTGGTGCAATCCTATTTTTATAAATTTACTTTTTAATTGGAGGATAATTGTTTTACAATATTGTGCTGTTCTATGACACAGCAACATGAGTCACCCATAAATACACATATGTCCCCTCTCCCCTGAGCCTCCCCGCCCTGCTCCATCCCACCTCTCTAGGTTGCCACAGAGCCCCGGGTTGAGCTCCGTGTGCCTATACAGCAGCTTCCCGCTGACTATCCATTTTACAGGCAGTAGAACAGATACGCCAATTCTGCTCTCTCAGTGTGTCCCACCCTCTCCTTTTCCTACTGGAATGTTTATTAAAAGTACAGTTGCTTTACAATGCTGTGTTAGTTTCTACTGTACATCAAAGTGAAGCAGCTATATGTACACATATATCACTTATGTTTTGGAGTCCTTCCCATTTAGATCACTACAGAACACTGAGTAGGGTTCCCTATTCAGTAGATTCTCATGAGTTGTCTATTTTATACATGTATCAGTAGGGTGCATACCTCAGTCCCAGTCTCCCAGTTCATCATACAGCCCCCTTTCCCCTTGGTATTTGTAAATTTGTTCTCTATGTCTGTGTCTCTATTTCTGCTTTGCAAATAAGATCACCTATACCATCTTTTTAGATTCCACATATATGCATTAATATACGATATTTGGTTTCTTTTTCCTGTCTGACTTTGCTTTATATGACAGTCTCTAGGTCCATCCACATCTCTGCAAATAACAGTTTCATTTCTTATATAGCTGAGTGATATTCCCTAATATATACGGACCACATCTTCTTTATCCATTACTCTATCGATGGACATTTGTATTGCTTCTGTGTCCTGGCTATTGTAAATAGTGCTGCAATGAACACTGGTATGCATGTGTCTTTTCAAATTATGGTTTTCTCTAGATATGTGCCAAGTAGTGGGATTGCTGGTTTATAGGAACAACACTTTTGGAACACATTTTATCAGTACCTATTAAAATTAAGAAAGGCAAAGCCTATAATTCAGCAATTTACTCTGATAAATGCTAAGGACATAAATAAATGCTCAGGTACACAGGAGACAGATGCAGGAATGATTATTGCAACATTAGAATAAACCCCCAAATTTGCAAATTAATCCAATTAATCTTCAAGAATAGAAATGGTAAATTATGGCATATTTATACATATATTAAATATACAAGTAATACAATACTATATAATAGTAAAAAAAGAACAAAATATAACTTATTACCATATGGATAAATTTCACAAATATAATTTTATTTTAAAAGGTAAGGTACAAAAGGATATAGACTATATAAGCCCGTTAAAATAAAGTTCATAAAATAGGCAGTAGCATGCTTTGGTAAACTGTAAAGAAGCATAAGTGTTATTTAAACAAATAAATATATTGGTTACCTTTGAGGGGCACAGAGGGGACATTTATTGGGATTCAATACTGGTAGCTCAGCTGGTAAAGAATCTGCCTACAATGCAGGAGAGCCTGGTTCAATTCCTGGATTGGGAAGATCTCCTGAAGAAGGGATAGGCTACCCACTCCAATATTCCTGGGCTTTCCTGGTGGTTCAGATGCTAAAGACTCTGCCTGCAATTTGGGAGACCTGGGTTTGATCCCTGAGTTGGGAAGGTCTGCTGTAGGAGGGCATGACAACCCACTCCAGGATTCTTGCCTGGAGAATACCCATGGACAGAGAAGCCTGGGGTCAGAGGGGCCTGCAGTCCATGGGGTCACAAAGAGTTGGACATGGCTGAGTGACTAAGCACACAACACATGAGAGGCTTCTGCAATGTTGGTGAATGTTCTATTTCTTAATCTCAGTGGTGTTTTTAGAAATCACTGATCTGAAAATTTGGGAGTGCATTTTTTTCTATATAGAAAGCATAGTAAATAGAGAAATAAAGTTTCATGTTTCATTGTTGCTTTTTTTGCATAAATAGACAAATGCCCTAAGGAGAGAGTTCTTTTTTCTCCAAGTAAAATAATAAAATTGTTTGCATTAAATTAAGTCCCTGAATGGATAATTACTGAAAAATCCATTTTTCTCCCTATGAAAAATGGGAGAACTGGTCTCTACATGATCCAGACTTTCATAATACTATTAGCTATGGAATTAAATCTGGTACTAGGAACTCACCAGGAAAATGTGCTTTTCATGGCTAAGCTTTCCATTTACTGATGCTCAATTTGTTGATGATCACGGCTTTCATTGAACAAAGTGCTTCACAAATGTAGGTGAAACCGAGACTTTCATAGCCATAGGTATCAGTGGGACATTCATGTTTGGGATCAGCATTTACTTACTGTATTCAGAGAAAAAAATTCTTTTTCTCCTCTCAAGTACAACAAAATTTACTCCTGTTTGTCTCCTGCCTGTATTTAAGGAGACTTCAAAGTATACCCTACAGATTAACCTGAATTTTCTGAGAACTGAGTGAGATGAAAGATTAGTTATGGTGATGGTTGACAATGAGATGATCAGCTAGTCTGGGATCTCTGAGTGAGTAACTGAGCTATGAATTCTACTCAGCTTTGTGACCTGATACTTCAGCTCCTTGTAAGCTTTCTCACTAGGATTCATAGTCTGCAGAGTATTGTTCAGTCGCTAAGTTGCGTCTGACTCTCTGGAACCCCATGGACTATAGCACGCCAGGCTTCCCTGTCCTTCACTATCTCCCAGAGTTTGCCCAAACTCATGTCCACTGAGTCGGCAATGCCATCCAACCATCTCATCCTGTCACCCCCTTCTCCTCCTGCTCACAATCTTGCCCAGTATCAGGTTATCAATTTTAGAAATGTATGATGTATTTTGGAACCATATCTTCTTCTTCACTGCCTGGTCTTGGGTGAATCATTTGTCTTCTATTAAATCTGATGATTGTATTCCGATAATTGACAACATTGCATCCACTTTGCCAAGTTTTGATGCAACTGTCTGGCCTGTAGTAAGGTAATTCCATCAGTGAAAATATATTATCTGCATCAATGTGCCCAAACTATTCATTTCGTTGCCAAGCGACCAACATCCACGGAGAAGAGGGAAGTGGCTCAGGATCACACAACAGAACTGAAATAAAAACTAGGTTGCCTGACATCTCACTAGTTGCTCTTTCCATCAACTTTTCTGCTTCCCAAATCATAATTAGTCCTGGTCCAACAGCTTACAATAGTAAAGAGAAAATAAAAAAAAAGATTGTAGCTGCACTGAAGCCTACTTCTCTAAAATTTCCAGGCTAATTATATAGATTTAATTGGATTGGCATGGATAAGATTTGTCTTAATAAGGGAGTACATTCATTATGCTGTAAAGTATAACCCCAAGCAGGAGACAGCATGTGACAAATTACAGAAATAACAGGGCTCCGAAGTGCCGAGAAAGGGCACCTGCAGCCACCCCACCTGGGGCTGCGATTTCATTACCCTCATAAACCAAAGCAAGGTCAAGCTTAGTCAGACTTCGATTCACAGGCCCCCAGGGAGATCCCAGGTGCGAAGGAACTAGTGTACATGCGGTGAGGGATACGTGAGAACTTCTCTTTCCTGTCCCCAAGCAGGACTCGCTGGGACAGCTAAAGGATGAGGTTTCATGAACTAGGCGCAGGGAGCTGTCAGCTGGGGCAGTGGGCCAAAGACCAGGAAGCCCGAGTCAGATTTGTCTTCGGCCTTTGTCCAGAGTGGGATGCAGCGAAGGTTTTCATGAACTGTGTGTGAACCTGGCCTTGCAGGTTTGTTCAGGTGTTGCTGTTTCTCTTAGGGAGAAGGAAGAGTAATCTGTTCCTCGATTTGCTGGTAAGGGGCCTGCATTCTATGAGCTGATACCAGCTGAATGAGAGGGAGGCCAAGGTCCTGGAGCCTTGGGAAGGCTCTAGGCCCGTGAAGCCAGGTGACCTGGCCCCCTTTCAGGTCTCCCAATTAGATCTGCTTTTTCTAAGTGGTTCCTGTAGTTTCAAGTTTTCTTTCTCAGAGTTAACTAGGCAAAATGATCGCTGCTTGTGGAATACCTCTTCCAATACCACTTGGCCAAGTGCCTTGGGTTATATTTGAACCAGAGGTGGCACTCAATAACCTATTCCAGCCTTTCAAAATGTGTTCTCTGTAATGTGCTCTTAGGGATATTTTAAGAGATAATGTGGTTATGAGATAATATGGTCTATTTTAAGAGATAAAGCAGCCATGGCTTATTTGGGGCAAAATATTCTGTGGTTTTAGGTATGCATTATTGTTGTTTAGTTGCTAAGTCAAGTCCAACTCTTTTGTGACCCACGGACTGTAGCATGCCAGGCTTCTTTGTCACCCCATGGACTGCAGCCCACCAGGCTTCTCTGTCCATGGGATTCTGCAGGCCAGAGTACTGGAGTGGGTTGCCATGCCCTCTTCCAGGAGATCTTTCAGACCGAGGGACTGAACCTATAACTCTTATGTCTCTTGCACTGGCAGGCAGGTTCTTTACCCCTAGGGCCACTTGGGGAGCCCAAGGTATGTATACACACTAGAAAAGCTTGAGCTTTTCACAGTGTCCAGAAATTAATGAACTGAGATAGCTCTTGATGGAGAAACAGGATACAAACATTAATTCCAAATAACCAAGCTTCCCAGGTTCAACCCCTGGATCAGGAAGATCCCCTGGAGAACATGGCAACCCACTCCAGGATTTGTGCGTGGAGAATCCCAAGGACAGAGGAGCCTGATGAGCTACAGTCCATGGGGTCACAAAGAATTGGATAAAACAAAGTGACTTTTTATGCATGCAAAAACTGGAAAGGCCGGTGCAGGTATAAAGACTCCCTCTAAAGAGCATCAAGGACCAAAGCTGGAAACACAAAATTTTCTCTTCAAAGAGAAGGACCAAGTTTATGGCAGGGAATGAGAGGTGAAGTCCAAGAAGATCTGAAAGTACGTAGACATGACAATGACATGGGGAAGATCAAGAAGAAACACACCAGAATCCTGAGATTTTTTTTGTTGTTGGGGCTGGAGTTTTTGTGCTTTCATTTCATTTCATTCTATTCGTTTTGTTTTGATTGGCCCTGTGATGCATCAGTGTGCCCATTTTGAGCTCTTTATTAACTTCTCTGCAATCTGTTTGGATTTTGTTGTTCTTGCTAGAATTACCCAGACAAATAATTCCAAAGCATACCTTGAGGCTCAGTTATTGATTGGTTTGGCCAAGCCCAAAGGTTATTCTTTCAAACCTCAATTATCTAGCTGATTTATGTCCACATGTGCAACTGCAGATTTTCACCAGCACAGAATGCTGTGAAAGCAAAATAAAATGTGATTGAAGCATTTAAGAAGACAGGATGGCAGTGCCGGTTACCTTTTGTGTCGAGTGCTTTGCATTGAACCCTGCAAAAATCTCAACAATGATGATTACCTCTGTGCCAGTGCTGACTGAAAGGGGGGAGGAATTGGACCAGTGCCCTGCAGAAGAGTGAATGTCCTCGGAATGTTGGGCAAGGAAGATACCAGTCCTGCTTGTTAAGCACTTGTCTCCTTTCCCCAGTTAAAAGGCTATTGAAGAAATCTAGTAATTAACCAAGGTTTCCTTCCTTCATTTCTTCTCTTTCTCCCTCTCCCCACCTCTCTCTCTGGGGTGGTAAACCGGCACTAACTGGGCCAAGAGTCTGAAAGGAAGGTGATTTATAACTCTCAAGGGGAAACTGAAGACTCCATTTCTCTAAAAGCCACTTACCCCTGGCTGACTTGTGGTCCTGTGACATGGAGAGGGGAGTACAGTATAGCCAGGGATCGGCTACAGATGCGCTCTGTCCCAGGTTGTACTCCTGAGCTCCTATCAAACATTCCTACATGTAGGTATCTAGGAGGGGTCCTGGAGAAGACAGAAGATAAATGAGCAATTGCTTGGAGAAAGCCCTCAATGGGAGAAAGAGGAGTTCCAGGCAGGTGGTCACAGCTGGGTTGATCTAAGTTGGAAAACTGGGGCCCCACCAGTTGGATCTGAGCCATGTGAGATGTTGGGAGGCTGTGGGAGGGATTCTTGGACATCTGAGCACTCAGGTGGTAGGAGAAAGTTAGAATTCTTGAAATTTTGAGGTAGAGAGTACAAAATTGCAGGCAGAGTGTGGGAGTTGCTGGTGCCTTAGTGTAAGGACCATGGATGGGTCAAGCTTGTTTAACCCTTTGAGGTAAAAGAGATCTCCATTGTCTGTTAAGTGATGTTGAGCAAGTATTTTAACGTCTGTGATGTTTCTTCATTTATAGAAGGCGAAAAGGAACCGCTGACACAAAGTAGTGTATGAGACTTACATAAGCTAATGAATGAAATTGTGAAGCTTAGTCTCTGACACTGTCCAAAAATCAGAATAAGCAGTTATAAGAAAGAAGATAGTCCCAATTCCTTCATTTATGTGTTTACATACTGAAATATGTTACATCCTAGTGTATTCTTGCAAGTGGATCCAGAAAAAAATCATTCCTTCAGTCTTCAAAAATCTCATAAGTATAAATATTTTCTTTTCAATGTAATGATTTGATGTTAAGATCAAGTGACACAAAATATTTTTTGTGGCCTGTGTTCTCTCCTTACCTGTAAATATTCTTATATTAGCAAATCATCTTCAAAAGCATAATCTTTAGTGGCAGCATAGTATTTTTTGAATTAACATCCTATAGTTTATTTGAAAAATTATATTGCTTCTGATTAAGGAAGATAGTGAAGGTTCTAGTCATTCTTTTTAAGCTGAAGCTCCAATACATTGGCCATATGATGTGAAGGGCTGACTCATTGGAAAAGATCCTCATGCTGGAAAAGATTGAAAGGAGAATGAGAAGGGGATGACAGAGGATGAGATGGTTGGGTGATATTACTGACTCAATGGACATGAGTTTGAGCAAACTCTGAGAGAAAGTAAAGGACAGTGAAGCCTGGTGTGATACAGTCCATAGGGTCACAAAGATTCAGATATGACTGACTGAGCACACATGAGTGACAGGTGTTAGATAACTCTAAAACAAGGTCATGATGGAACTTCTTGCTCATTTATCAGATAATGCAAAAGAATCATTCTATTTAAAAATGGCAGTTTAATCATAATGATATTGGTTTTCTCACACTCAAGGATTCTTTTCTTCTCATTTATTATCTTACTCAGTTCTACTTCTCTCATTGCTACTAGAGTAACCAAAGTTTCAAGAAGAATTATGTTGGCATAAAAAATGATAAATAACTTGCTACTTAAGTGAACTGTGGTGTTTACTTAACTCCAAACGTTTCCTGGAGAGAGATTTACTTCTCTTAATTATACTGAAGTATAAATTACCAAAATAACTCCTGTCCTATTGCTAAAGCATAGGAAAACATCCCTTAATTCTCAATTTAGGCAAA
Source organism: Antilocapra americana (assembly GCA_007570785.1). Taxonomy (NCBI): domain Eukaryota; kingdom Metazoa; phylum Chordata; class Mammalia; order Artiodactyla; family Antilocapridae; genus Antilocapra; species Antilocapra americana. The sequence continues at coordinate 2,423,048 of ML663013.1, read as the reverse complement.
TGATTCAGGGGCATTGAGACCTGCAGTTTCCTTCTCTTGTCCCAGGGAGGTGTAACCTCATCATTGAACTGAATTAAACCCCATAGATACTACTATGGAACAAAAAGGACACCATTGCTGCTTTTGGGTTGTTCATAATCTGGTTGAAAGGCATGGAGGAAGGTGTCTACATAAACTAGGTATTTAGATCTCCATCTGAGAGGTATTTGGGGATATAAAAAATGGGTGCATCCTATAAATGATTGCAACTTTAAAATATAGTCAGGGATAATTGTGAGAAATAAGACATACCAAACTTAGGTTGAGCCAAAGGGAGATATATTGAAAGGTATAAAAGTCTATTGTGGGAGAGAATCTCCCCAGGTGTGTTGATCTCTGCCTTTCTCTGGGCTGTCTCTGCCTTTCTCTCAGTCTCCTTCTATTTCTCTCTAGTGGGGGTGGTGGAGGTGTCTCTTATCCGTTACTCTTTGAACTCAGCATCTCCAACCTTCTTTTCTACACACCAATTTACATGCTTTTCAGCACACGTGGTAGAATGTGGCTACTCCAGGACTCAGCAGATTCTCTCTGTTCTGATGCAACAGAAATCAGAGAACATCTCTCTCAATTCCAGGTGGCAGGAACAGGTTGGCTCAGCTCAATGAATGGCTCCTGGTCAGTTTCTCTTCCAGTTAGCTCTGACCAGAGAGAGGCATGTACCCAGGACTGCAGGGCCCATCCTTAAAGATCCCATCCTTTAGATTTTAGATTCCATCCTACAGAAAGCAAGCGTAGTTCACACTTCCTGGTATCCTCAGCAATACAATGAACAAAGATGTATTTAGTTCTTGTCCCTGATGATGAGATGAAGTAGTGACACCTAGCAGGCATTCTGTACAGTTTTGTACCTCACCCTCCTTCCAGCCCCTCCCTAAAGCCATCGATGCCCCCCAACCGTCACTGGCAGTTGCCAGAACTGAGTGGCCAATGAGGTTCAAGAGGACCCCGGAGAGATGGGTGGGGACAAGTTTATGCAACATCTGGAAGATCACCGTTATGACCATACTTTGGCAAAGGTTAAGGCTAGAGTTTTCTAGGAACAGTGTGAAATCTCTGGCATGTTTGGGACAGCAAAATGGAATGAAATCTGTGTTTCTAACTGACTGCTGTGGAGCAAGAGGTGAAGACTAATCTAGTTGGACCATAGCTCCCTTTCTGTCTAAGACAGAGGCCTGCAAGTCATCGCAGTGGTTGGGTTTCTGGCATTTCCTAGCACTCTCTAAACATCTGGCACATAAGCCCAAACTGCTGGATGCATAAACCATATCTTCCCCTCATGTAAGACTGCTTTCACACATACTCCACAGAAAAAGAAGCCAATGCATCCAGCCACACCCAGCTGCATCTGCTTCTCCTCAACATGCTGTAAGAATGGGGTATCTGCATGCTTTGGTACCCTTCTGGCAGTGAATGCCAGGCTGCACCAAAAGATTCTGGTAAGAAACAGAGTCACAGATATAGAGAACAAACAAGGTTACCAGTGAGGGAGGGGATGGGATGAATTGGGAGACCGGAATTGACATATATAAACTACTACATGTAAAATAGACAACTAATGAGAACTTACTGTACAGCACAGAGAACTTTACTCAGTGCTCTCTGGTGACCTAAATGGGAAGGAAACCTAAAAAAGAGGGGGTATATGTATACGTGTAGCTTATTCACTTTGCTGGACAGCAGAAACGAAGACAACATCGTAAAGCAACTCTCTGCCAATATATTTTTTTAAATAAAAAAGATTGTAGATGTTCTGAACACTGTAGAATGCCAATCTCATGGCCGGTGTGCAGAAAAAGGACAAGAGAAGGAGAAAGTAGATCCGCACCTGGAGAGAGCAAATAATGACAGTGAGTGGGGGACTATTAAAGGCTGAATTGTATCTCCCCAGAATCATATGTTGAAGCTGTGATTCCCATTTCCTCAGAATGTTTGGACATAAGTCCTTTAAAGAGGTGACTGAGGTAAAATAAAATCTTTACAGTGCACCTTCTTTCAATATGACTGGTGTCCTGAAAAGAAGAGGAAATCTGGACACTCAGAGAGACAACAGACACCAAACACATGCTTACGCTGAGGGAAGACCATGGGAAGACAGAGGAGGCAGATGCCTGCAAAGCTCAGAGAAACCAAATCTACCAAAACCTGATCTTGGACCACCAGCCTCCTTAATTGTGGAGGAAGGGGGGAAGTCTGCTAGTTAAGGCACCCACTTTGTGGTATTTAGGTATGACATCCCAAGTAAGCTAATGTAGCTAATTTCTACGTCAAACCCAGCAAAGGGGAAAAGGCCAAGGGGCTGACATGAGCCAGGAAAGATAAAGACAGAATCGTTGACCTCACTCAGTGTGGTGGTCACAGTGCATCTACCACATTCTTCCAGTTCTTTTCCTGTGGAAGCAATGGGCTTCCGTGCCCCTTAGAAGATGGTGGTGGTCATTTGACTTGCTTTAGTCAATGGAATGTGAGTGAAGGTGCCATGTGCCATATCCAGACAGAAGTTTTCAGAGGCCAGGATTCATCACACTTCCCCTTCTCCTTCACCATATTGATGGGTAGTCTCTCCAGTGGGGGCTACTCTTGTTAACCTGGGTTAAAAAGAGTGGTGGCTGGTGGTTTAGAGGCTCAGTCATGTCTGACTCTTGCAACCCCATGGACTGTAGCCTGCCAGGCTTCTCTGTCCATGGGATTTTCCAGGCAAGAATACTGGATTGCATTGCCATTTCCTTCTCCTTAAAAGAGTGGGATGATGGCAATAGAGATCCCAGTGAACCCATGATAGATGTGTCATGTGGAAGAGAAATGAGCCTTTGAAAAATTATTAACACAGTATAACCTATATATTTTTTAAAAAAGTATTAAACTTTTTTTTTTTTTGACTGTGCCCCATGGCATGTGGGAACTTATCTCCTCAACCAGGGACTGAACCTGTACCTCCTAGAATGGAAGCACAGAGCTTTAACCACTAGACCTCCAAGGAAGTCCTAACCTGACCTATTTTGACTAATTCATTTGTACCACTGAGTTCCTCCACTCAGGTTTGTGAGGAAGCAGAAAAGGGCAGGTGCTGATAAACTGTATAAAACTCTCAGAAACTAGGGCATAGATGTGAATGATACTTGTCCAGGGGCCTGGATGAGATAAGTGGGCATTTGACAGCTGAAATCACATAAGAATTGTTACTCTCTGTATGCTACTTGCAGACACAACCTTTGTCTAAGTGTTGATAAGGCTGTCCATTTCTTATGTGTCTTATGACAAAACTATGATACACAATATTTGTGTCTTTGAGTTACTTCAGGAGTGCTTGGGCAAGAATGGAAGGACCAAACTTGAACTGTTCCCTGAGCCTCATGAACAGGGAGCATGCATACGAAATTTCACTCAGATAGCATAAAATGATCAACGTGAAATGAATAAAATACAGAAGCAATTATGAGAAAAAAAATGCACCAAACCTAATGTCAATCCTGCGAGTGCAGGTGGAGATAGCCCCTGTTCCTAGGTATCTCGGCCTTTCCAGAGAGGAGGAAAAGCTTGTTTACGGTTCTTCAAAAAAGAAAGAAGTCTAGGTTTGGATGCAAATGAACCTGGATTCAAATATGAGCATCTTCACTAACTCATTCTGTGTTCCTGGACTAGTAGTTATGTCAGTGAGTCTCAGTTCCCTTGTCAGAGGAATGAAGATAAAATATTGGTATCACAAGCTCCTACATAAGTAAGTCAACTGGTCTGTGTGAAGCCTCTGAGTACTGTCTGGTTCAACTGGAACTGGTTTCTTCCCTTCTTCCCTCCTTCCCTCCTTCCTTTATTTCCTCTTAACTTCACAAAGCAAAATGCTTGGGAGAAACTCCTTTCAGAGCAGTGAAAGATGGGCCCCTCTTGGGTTGTGATTCAATTTTTCCAAGCACCTCCATGCTTCTCACATCCTATCCATCATCATCTTTAGCTCTAATATGAAGAAGACTTCTCTCCTGGGGTTGCTTTGATAAGTTGGTAATGCATTACTTAAGAACATCCTGAGTGTGCCAGCATTCTGGGTTATGTTCCTATCACCTGTTTTTAAAGGGAATAATTCATGAAAATCCAGAGGAATCTGCTGCCACAGTGACTCCTCAATGGAGCAAGCTGTATTATTTCATTCCCACAGTATTCTTCTGCCATTACCTCAAGCAAAATGCCATTTTATTGCCTTTTCAGGTACAGAACACTGCTCAAGTATCCAATGTAAAGCTTCCCATCTGAGGCAGAAATTACCTTTGACCTCTGTGCTAGGTATTAGAGGGGAGACTTTAATAGAGAAATGATATTAGCTCACACAAACGATTTCTATTTATTTTTAAAGGCTATTCTTGGAAGTACAGATTCACAATGATTCTATACATCTTTCTCAAAAGTGGAATGAATAAGTGGTAAATGACATTCAATAAATTCACTGTTCCATTAAAGTGCTAAGGCCCAAATCAGAGACATGTACCTAGTATATAACTTGTGGTAACCTGATGGCCTCAGTGATGGCAGCCTGGTGAATCAGACACCCACCCATCTGTGTGGTCCCCTTGAGACTGTCTCTAGCTATTCTGTTTCCAAGGCTGCTAGGCCTGATAAGAGAGATGGGGCTACTAGGAGGACTTCAGATGCACATGACATTTTTTTTAATTAGTTTTGCCATACAATGCCCTGATATCACCATGGGTTTACATGTGCTCCCCTTCCAGAACCCCCCTCCCTCCTCCTTCCCCCCCGGGAAATCTCGATGCACCAGCCCCGAGCATCAATCCTGGGCTGGCGATTGATTACACATATGATAATTAACATGTTTCAATGCCATTCTCCCATATCATCCCACCCTTACCCTCATCCACAGAGTCCACGAGTCTATGCTATACATCTGCGTTCCTTTTGCTGTCTCGCATGCTGGGTTCTCGTTACCGTCTTTCTAAATTCCATATATATGCTTTAATGTACTGTATTGTTGTTTTTGCTTCTGGCTTACTTCACTCTGGATAATGGGCTCCAGTTTCATCCATCTGAGTAGAACTGATTCAAATGAATTTTTTTTTAATGCTGAGTAATATTCCATTGTGTATATGTACCACAGCTTTCTTATCCATTCGTCAGTTGATGGGCATCTAGGTTGCTTCCATGTCCTGGCTATTGTAAACAATGCAGCGATGAACATTGGGGTACACGTGGCTCTTTCAATTCTGGTTTCCTCAGTGTATATGCCCAACAGTGGGATTGCTGGGTCATATGGCAGGTCTATTTGCAGTTTTTTAAGGAACCTCCACACTGTTTTCCATAGTGGCTGTACTAGTTTGCATTCCCACCCACAGTGTAAGAGGGTTCCCTTTTCTCCACATCCTCTCCAGCATTTATTGCTTGTAGATTTTTGGATGGCAGCCATTCTGACTGGTGTAAAGTGATACCTCATTGTGGTTTTGATTTGCATTTCTCTGGTAATGAGTGATGTTGAGCATCTTTTCATGTGTTTGTTAGCCATTTTTATGTCTTCTTTGGAGAAATGTCTGTTAAGTTCTTTGGCCCACTTTTTGACTGGGTCGTTTATTTTTCTAGAATAGAGCTGCAGGAGTTGCTTGTGTATTTTTGAGATTAATTGTTTGTCCGTTGCTTCATTGGCTATTATTTTCTCCCATTCTGAAGGCTGTCTTTTCACCTTGCTTATAGTTTCCTTTGTTGTGCAAAAGCTTTTAATTTTAATTAGGTTCCATTTGTTTATTCGTGTTTTTATTTCCAATATTCTGGGAGGTGGGTCATGAAGTATCCCGCTTTGGGTTATGGCAGAGAGTGTTTTGCCTATGTTATCCTCTAGGAGTTTTATAGTTTCTGGTCTTATGCTTAGATCTTTGATCCATTTTGAGTTTATCTTTGTGTATGGTGTTAGAAAGTGTTCTAGTTTCATTCTTTTACAAGTGGCTGTCCAGTTTTCCCAGCACCACTTGTTAAAGAGGTTGTCTTTTCTCCATTGTATATTCTTGCCTCCTTTGTCAAAGATAAGGTGTCCATAGATGTGTGGATTTATCTCTGGGCTTTCTATTTTGTTCCATTAATCTATATTTCTGTCTTTGTGCCAGTACCATACTGTCTTAATGACTGTGGATTTGTAGTATAGCCTAAAGTCAGGTAGGTTGATTCCTCCAGTTCCCTTCTTCTTTCTCAAGATTGCTTTGGCTATACGAGGTTTTTTGTATTTCCATACAAACATTTTTGATTCATTCTTTGAATTGTCAAAGTCCCTGCGTCATTCCTTTCTAATCTGGAAAGAGGTATTGAAGAGGAGGAATATAAAGTAAAACCTTTAGAAAATTGAGAGAGGCAATAGAAAAAAAAGTCCTCTGTGAAAAAATAAAACCTGTGTGTCAGAAATGTGTCAGGACATTATTTAATGAGGATTATTTCAATAGAGGCTTAGATTTTATTCTATATCAAATTAGTTTGTTTTAAGCATCTTTGTGTCCTGAGAATTATGGTCGGTGCCTTGTGCAGCTGAATTTGATTTTTGATTCATCCAAACTAGGGTTTGGAGATCCCCTGTGGAAACAAACTGTTAGAAAGACTTTCTTCTTTCCCTTGATGGTTTTAGAACTGAAAATCTCCTCCATGGATCAGTGGTCCAGCTTTCATCCCTGGTCTATGGGGATGTTAACTCAAACAACACAGATTCTAAAGTCAAAATGTGGTGTGACTTGCTTGTGTTTCTTCAATCTGTTCTACCTCACTTCTTAAATGCAATTTTGAATTCTTAATTTTGAATGTTTATTACCCATATATTTATTTATGTATTAATTTAACATTCTTTAAATTAGTGCCCCTGTCCTAAGAATCAGGCACTATTCTAAGCATTTGGAGAGAGTGGATACAATAGAGCTCTTGGCTCCCAAGGACTGTCAATCTCTAGGAGGAAACAGAAAACAAAATTAACTATATATATATAAATTAATATATATATATATCATATGGAATATTAAAAGGAATAAATACTATGGGAAAGTGGAAAATAAAAAGATAACAGGAGTGCCTAGGGAGAGAAGTGTGTGTGTGTATGTTCAGTCACTTCAGTCTTGGCTGACTCTTTCAACCCCACGGACTTTTGTAGCCCACCAGGCTCCTCTGTCCATGGGATTCTCTAGACAAGAATACCAGAGTGGGTTTCTGTACACTCCTCCAGGGTTTCTTCCCGATCCAGGAACCAAACCCACATCTTTTTACTACTAGTGCCATCTGGCAAGCTCAGGGAGAGAAGATTCAGTTTTAAATATGATAGTCAACATGAGGTTTACTGTGAAGATGTTTGTGTGTGTGTGTGTGTGTGTGTGTATGTGTGTGTTTGCTTAATTGCTCAGGCATGTCTAACTCTTGCGACACTGTGGACTATAGCTCACCAGGCTTGTCTGTCTGTTCATGGGATTCTCCAGGCAAGAATACTGGAGTAGATTTCCATTTCTTTCTTCAAGGGATCTTCCTGACCCAGGAATCGAACCCTGGTCTCCTGCATTGCAGGCAGATTTTTTACTGACTGACCTACAAGGAAAGCCCACTCTGAAGAAGGTATTTAGCAAATACTTTGAAGGTGTTAGCCACCTTATTATCAAGGGGAAGCGTGTTCCAGGCTGAAGGACTAGTCAGTGTAAAAGCTCCAATGGGAGAGTCTATCTTTATTTAAGAAAGTGTTTATATGCATGGTTTTATATTCAGCATCCTTTTCTTGCTGTTATTTATCTCATCTATTATATAATCCTTTTGTTGACCTCCTCTGGATTAGCTGGTTTTCATTATTCCATGACTCCCTCTAATATCTTGTGCTCAGTCACTCAGTCGTGTTTGATTCTTTGAGACCCTTTGGACTGTAGCCCACAAGGCTCCTCTGTCCATGGGGTTTCCCAGCCAAGAATACTGTAGTGACTTTCCTTATCCAGGGGATCTTCCTGACCCAAGGATTGCACCCCATCTCCCATGCTGCAGGTGGTCTCTGGCATTGCAGGCAGGTTCTTTACTGAGTGAGCCACCAAGGAAGCCCCAATATATGATTAGCGTCCCCCAAAAAAGAAGGGAAATTTTTTAATTCTTAAATCGTATCACTCCAAATTATATTTATGTCTAGAAATGTATTATAATTTATCTTAAAATCTAGGCAAATTATAGAATTAGGCTTCTTGCTGATATTTTGCACCAAGAGTCTTTCTTCCTTTACCAGATTGGGTGGAGCCATAACCTACAATATCCCAAGAGAACAGCATTTAACACCCTGGAGAGAAAAAGTCCATCAGAATTATGCGTCCTTTTTCCAAACTCTGGCTATTCTTTCTCCCACACTTTTCATTTGTGTTGTTTCTCATCTTCGGTAAGAGTTGCGAACATATTCAAGGATGTCACCCTTTGCTATTTTCTATTTTTATAAGTGCAAGTAAATGTGCATGAAGTTGCCTGTGGCTTTTATCATTTCTTTTATCACATGTTGATGTCTTTTCTTTTTTTATCCTTTGTGCCTCCCCAGGCTGCAAGCAGATAATTTGATTTAGCATAACATGCTAGATAAGTGTGGTAGTTTGAAGAACTAGGAGAATTAGCAAGTAGGATCACTGTATTTTTCATTTACTGGCTAAAGGAAAAGTCACTTACTTATTTTTTCTTGATGAGGTAATTCAGTGAAGGCCCAGGGAAGGAGTAATATTAACAAAGTGAAACGTCGAATGAGGACTCAATACCTTGGAACCCACTGCCACCTCTCTGTGGTTTAGGAGCAAAATGAGGAAAATGGAAATGTTAAAATCAGATCTGGTAAATCCTCAAATGTAGAGTTTTGTATGTTCTGCAGTATTTTCATTTTACTCTAACAGAGAAGAAAAAGTGAAAAAAATAAGAGCTGATTACGTATGTTAGAAGTCAAGGGTTGGAAAAAAAAACAGCAGCAGACTTCTGTCTTCAACATTGTCAGTTAATTTGGCCCCCTAAATAGGTTGTGGTTGCAAAGAACTGTTTTGCCTTCAAGTAGCTAACATTACACAGGTGTAAGGAGACTCATGCAGCCAGTTTGTTGGTTGCTGCAGTGGCTAACCCAGAAGGGGGAAAATCGCTTTTAAAATTATGCCTTTGAGGCTCTGGCTTAGGTTTGCTATAATTGAATACAAATACGAAGCCCTGGAAGGGAATTATTGTGAGATTTAGCATGGGATTATTTAATCATGGATTTAAAAAGGCAGAATTCTGTGGGTGCCAAGAAACCACAGAATTTTAAAGCATAGTTGAGGTTACAGAAGAATGAGTTACCACCTGCATGTCTGCACCTGGCCACTGGGAGAGTAGAACTTGTTTATTTAGTCATTGATCCATCCCTTCCCTCATCAGGACATCTTAGGGCACCTGCTATGTGTTGGACCGTGTTGTGGGTTGGACTGTATCCCTTTAATACAAATGTTCTAGTCCTAACCCCTGGCATGTATGAATGTGACCTTATTTGGAGACAGGGTCTTTGTAGATGTAATTAAGATATATTAATAAATCAAGAAGAGGTCATACTGAAGTGTCCTGGTGACTTTCCTGGTGGCTCAGACGGTAAAGATTCCACCTGCAATGTGGGAGACCTGGGTTCGATCCCTGGCTTGGGAAGATCCTCTGGAGGATGGCAACCCACTCCAGGATTCTTGCCTGCAGAACCCTCATGGACAAAGAGACCTGGAGGACTACAGTCATGGGTTCAAAAAGAGTTGGACTGAGTGGCTAAGCACACATGCACACATACTGAAATAGGGTGGGCACTTAATCTAACATGACTGGTTCCTTCATAACAAATGGAAAAGAGACCCAGAGATAGACACAAGCATTGTTTGTTAAAATGGCAAACAAAAACACTGACACACAGAGGGAAGAGAGTCTTGTGAAGATGGACACCAAGATTGGAGGGATGATGCTACAAGCCAAGGAAAGCCAAAGAGTGTCACCAGGCTCAGAACCCTGGAAGAGTCTTGAAAAGATTTTTTCCTAGAGACTTCACAGGAAACATTGCCCTAAGAACACCATGATTTTAGACTTCTAGCTTCTAGAACTGTGAAATAACAAGTTTTTGTTGTTTTAAACCATGGAGCTTGTGGTCCTTTATTACAAAGGCACTAGCAAAACAATATTTGCCATTCGCTGCATATACTAAGATGAACACATGTGGTTGGGATAGGAGTCAAGATTTTAATATCTCAAGTATGAGTTTTATCCAGATATTAACTTGGTACTAGGGAAGTACATAGGAAGGGCATGGAAATGCTTTTCAGGGAGACGCTTTTTGGAGTGCATCTCAAGGAATGGTTAAGAATTTGCCAGACAGGTCACAAAATACAATATGGCTGCTTCAGAAATGAGAATTCCATGTTGGAGATAGGTGTGAGGGGGAAAAGGGACAGTGGACCCTTGAGGTCAGGGTGCCCACCCCCTACACAGTCAAACAATTGACCCTCCCTCCGTGCTGTTCCTCCACATCCTTGCCTCTGCATGCATTCAACCAACCACGCGTCATGTAGTAATTACTACAGGATTCACTGTTGAAAAAGCAATCCGCATGTAAGCTGATCTGCACAGTTCAAACCTGAGTTATCCAAGGGTCAATTGTAAATAGAAGAGTTGTTCCTACCTTGCATGTAATACTCTTGGGAGCAATAAAAATGGCCACATTGATGATGATGTTTGATCACCACTTGCCGAGTTCCTACTTTTTTAACAGACATTGTTTTAGTTCTCTCAGGAACTCTATATAGGAACTCTACCTGCAATACACAAATGAGGAAATGAACTCCCAAAGAGTTTAAATGATTCTCTTAAAGATTCCACATCTGGTAAACAGAAGCAATTCAGGATATTCCCTCCATACCCTGTAGTGCCTATCTTTTGAAAATCATAAGTTTGAATTAAAAATCAGTGTTCTGAGTTTGGTTTAAATTCTTCTAGAGCTGATGGTAGATTTGACTTTGTGCATGAATTGTGTCACCCTTTGAAATGAAGTTCTGCTGCCCAGGAGTCTTCCCTGCACTCACTTCTAAGACCTCATTCATTCATTTATATCCATACATTGAACACACGTGCCAGACACCATGCTAGGTGCTGTGTGCCAGATGACACTGTGTATACAGTTTCTTTACCATATTAGTTATTTGGTTGATTTCTGTTTTATCCCCTGAAGAGGACCCCATCTTTGAATTCTACTTGTTAAAAAGCACTGAATGTCAACCAGATGGGCTTTTCCTTACATTTATCAGGCAGCTGCATGAAATAAAGGACACTCATCCTTCTGTAAATATGCTGGTGAATTTCTTCTTATATTTTCCATTTGTTTAGCACTTGGATGAATATTGGTAGTTTGTATACATCTTAGGGATGCAGATACTTTCCTAGGACTATCTAGCCATAACACAAATTTGTAGAGTATTAGAATAACAACAACATCTCTTTATCTCTCTCAGTTTTCAAAAGATTAAGATGTAGTTGACAAATTGTGGCAGCCGAGCAGAATCTAAAGACAAATGATGACTAAATGTAATGTGGACCTTGGAGGAGATCAAGACAGAAAAGGACATTAAATAAAAACTAAAGAATCTGAATAAAGTACCTTAATTAATGATAAGGTATTGACATTGGTTTATTTATTATGACAAATGTATCACACTCTTGTAAGATGTCAATAATAGGGAAAGCTGGGTGCTAGCTATGTTGGAACTCTTTGCATTTTTTTCCCTATAAATCTAAAACTATTCTAAGGTTAAGAAGAATCTAAACCTGATTCACTTAGCTGTTTAAATTTCTATCAGGACATTTTCCTCTCTGTCCTTTAATTTGAATTCTTCTTGACTTTTTCAGACATTTTTCTGTGATTTAGAAGGAGTTGCACTAGATGGCTTAGGGCAGCTTGGATTGAAAACAGCTGAATTTTTGTCTGTGTGGCATCTCTGTCAAATATGAGGAATTGGTAGGTTGGAGCAAATGAGGAAGAACCCTATCCAGGACTCTGGGGAAAGAGAAAAAGTATGCAGAATTCCTGCCAAGAAGCCTTGAGGAAAATTCCTCCCTGAACTGAAATTTATTGACTAAGGTAACTCAATCTATGTCAAAGATAATCTTAAAAGCCATATCACATAGCACGTCTATCACAAAATCCCCAATAAGTACTTCCAGGAAGAGCTTGTCAGAGCAGAAACTTTCTCCCTCCTGCTTCTTAAACTTAAACGTTTGTTTTCATTTTTCCATTTAAAAGCAATACACACTCATTTTAGAAAATGTTAACACTAAAGAAATTTGAAAAAGTCTATTTTTTTTAACTCTGAGAAAGAAAAACTATTAATGTTTTGGTGTAGTCCTTTCAGTTTAGATAATTCTTACTTTACAGAATTCTTTATTCATTTATCAGAAAATGCAAATGCTGAAAGCTTTTTCTAAAGTGCTCAGTTGAGTCCGACTCTTTGCGGCCCTGGGGACTGTATCCTACCTTTGTCCGTGGAATTTTTCAGGTAAGAATACTGGAGAGAGTTGTCATTTCCTACTCCAGGAGATCTTCCTGACCTAGGAATCGAACACACATCTCTTTCATCTCCTGCATTAGCAGTTGGATTCTTAGCATTAGCACCACCTGGGTAGCCCAAAGCTTTTTCTAAACTTTTTAATAAAAATAGTTTATCTTGGGACTTCTCTAGCAGTCCAGAGGTTAAGACTCCATGATCCCAATGTGGGGGGTGTGGTTCCATTCCTGGTTGGGGAACTAAGATCCTACATGCCTCACAGCCAATACATAAATAATAATAAAAAATTTAAACGGGTTATCCTATTTTATCTTCAGGGATTCAGTTTTTCTTTAAGTCTGTTTCTTACCAATCTTGAAAAAAATTAGTGGCTTTTTTTTTTGAGGCTGAAAATGTGTCTTTATTTATAGTCCATTCAGTGTGTGATAAATGTCAACAAATTCCTTCTGTGCTCCTTCACCTCCTCCTTGACTTTTCCCAGACTGTACTCTGACGAAGCATCATTGAGCAAGCACTTCTGGGAAGAGCTCAGAGACAGCATGGGCACAATATCAGAGGCGGGGAATCTGGGGGAAAGCCCAGCGTGTGCTGAATGCCAGCTCGATATAATCTCACAGGTAAGAAATGGAATTTGCATTTGGTGGCTCTTCTCTATAATCCTACTCTCCCATCCCTCCCCACCTTTAGCTGGAGTAGAACTCAAGGGATCAGAACGGGGTGGGAGGGAAAGAAGCAGGAGACGCTGAGAAGGAGCAATGGCTTTCCCTTGGGACACACCTGCATTGGCATCCGAGCTCCATCACTTGCTATAAAGCCTAACACCATCTCATGGACTTAGTTTATGGGGAAAGTGAGGCACACTAACTCAGCACACACATGCTGAGCAGCAAATGCCAGTTACTTTGCATTCCCTTTTCTTCCCTGTGTGCCCCTGTGTTTTGATCCACACCTCTCTCACCTCCCCTGCTTATTTTATCGAAGTTATACAAATAAGGAGGCAAATGTGACTTTAAATATCACTTGGAAATGCATTCTTTGGTATGTGGTTTTGGTTTTGTTGGGCTTTGGTCTCCAATTATCTCATTTTCATTCAGATCACTTTTCCTTATAGAGATTTACAAATATATATATATATATATATATATATATTTTATTTGGCTTCACTGGATCTTAGAGCATGTGGGATCTAGTTCCTTAACCAGGGATGGAACCCTTGGCCCCCTGCATTGGGAGTTTGGAGTCTTAGCCACTGGACCACCAGGGAACTCCCCTTGTAGAGATCTAAAATAATTGCCCTTTCTAGCTTTTCATCCTGCTTTTTCATTTGACCTTGTGTAGATGCAGTAAATCAAAAGATTCATTGAGTTTTTTCATTTATAGTCTGCGTATCTTGAGGCAGTGTTACAGTTCTTTGCTTTCATCTGTTCCTAAGGCTATTCCCAGAAACAAACAGCTGGACAGATGGACATCATAGGAGGAAAGAGTGGAATTGATGCTTTCTAAACACGAAGCACAGTATCCCTGAATTTGATACAGTGTCAGGTGCTGTCCTTCATGGCCCACTGTCATTCTTGTCCAAATCCCCAGAGCCATGCTGTTCATGCCATCAATCTTGAGTCAAGCTTTGACAGTGAAAGATCTCACATAACCTGTACTCTTGGACTTCTGCAGAGTCTGCTTGGACTATGACCTACATCATATTAAAGACCAGTTTGTACCCGAGATTACATCATACTACTAAGGGTTTGCTGGCTCAGGATAAGAAGCTGCAAAACTTCCTTCTTTTAAGCTATTAGCTTTGCCACCTCATAGTGTTTACATTTTTAATAGGCGATGAGAGAAATTGCAACAGTGTGCGCACATCTCAACCCAAAGATGGAATGACTTGAGGAGATCCTGGCCATAAATGAATAGTTACTGTTCATGCCCTTGTAGCTATTCATCACTAGCAAAGTCTGAGCTCATGTCTGCTTCTTAATACACAAAGAGTCTATAAATTCAATGATGGTAGAACTATTCTTTTAGATCATTAAATTATATAGTGGGAATTTATCATAAAAGTCTTGGCCTTTGAAATTCATCATTCTGAAAAAAGATTATGGCTATACATAGTTGTAAAAATTACTCCCAAATAAATAACCTACTTGGAGAGAAATATGATAGTTGCTTTAACAGAAGGTGGTGACAAACAAAATTAATTTTCTATTGTTTGATATATGGTGATGGTCTTATCTTTCACTGTGAAAATAATGGTGAAAGGTTTATAATAATTAGGATTTAGCAATTGTACTATTGAAGCTTGTGGTTATGTTGCTGGATGGCTGGATAAAATAATTAGTTGAGGAACCACAGAAGCTATCTTATTCTTGCCTAATTCCAAGGTTCTGTAAAAGTCACAAGTTTTAAAGGAATCATAAATGTGGACATGGATATAAAATAAAATCTTTCATTATTTTGGTTTTACCTCAGCAATCTAATTTTAGCTTGTCCTTTAAATGCGCTGCACATTTAAAGGTCTCACAATCATAAAAAGGCATTTGAGGGACTAAAGTGATCACATGGGTTGGTTTCACAGTTTTAGACAAGACCAGCCTGAAACCATCTCAAAGGTTAATAACTCCAAGGATGGAAACTCTACTTCATTCCCTGGTGATCACTAGACAGAAGTTGTTAGTTAAAGAATAAATCTCATTCCATAGCACAAACCCATTTTATTTATTTTAATTGCTTATTCTGGAGATTGAGCAGGGCTTAAACTTGTTAATCAAGTGATTTATGACATGAGTGTTTTGCTCTGTATGACTATTAACAGATTAAAACCATTTCTTTTCCATTTCTGGTTGGTTGTAAATAACTTTGAGTTCCACTCATTTTGCACGGTATTGGATATTACCCATAATCTGGCCTCGATCTCTAGTGCTTTAGCTCTGTCAGTTGGTTCCTCTTTCTCTGAAGGTGCTAGGTACTTTCTCATCTGTGCACTGTTATTTTGTCAAGGGTCCTTCCTTCTACGCCCTCCTCTACCATTAGCTGGAGAATTCCTCTGTATCTATCAGTCTTCAAAGCACATATCACCTTGCCTAAGCATCCTTCTCTAATTTTTCCAACCACTATTCTGGCTTGGTAGAAAATATGGCTCACTTTATCTTTCAATGCAAATTATCCAGCATTTATTCTCTTCTCTCTGCTCTTAAAATATTTTGGCTTTCTTTAAATTTAACAATATTCATTATTTTCTTTCTAATTTTATAAGAACACATGTTTATGGCAGATAACTAGAAATAAATAAAAGTATAAAGTACAAATAAATGATCACCCACAAACTCCATTGGCCAGTGGTAACCATATTAGCACTATGATATTTTTCCTCCCAAGGTTGATAATTTTTAAATTGAAATATAATTGACCTGTATCACTATGCTAGTTCTAGTTGCACAACATAATGCTTTGATACTTCTGTACATTATAAAATGATTACCATGATATATTAAGATACTCTGCTTAGAAGATAAACTCATTGAGTACAGGATCCTCGTCTATCTTGTTCAGTGTTACAATCTGAAGGTCAAATAAAATAACTATTACATAATAGGCACTCATTAATATCAGCCATATCCATTAACATGGATACAACTGCACTGTGTACTATATCTGGAATATTTATTTTTAATAACAATGAAGGCAATTATCATTTTTCATTCTTTTCATTTCTTCCATGTTAGTCATCTTATTATTAAGTGAAAAAGCAATGAATTGATTTGTGAGGCACCATGTAAGCACATTCTTTAAGAAATCTACTTTTCCTCTTGGCAAATTCAGCAATTTAAATGAAGAAATAAAAGTATAAAATTTAGCCATATTTATAGAACATTCAAGTCACATTAATCTTTGAGTCAATTTTCTACAATTTATAGGTGAAAAAATTGTTTTTCTTGGGGCCTGAAATATCCTGGAGGTATATTAAATAATCCAATTTTCTATTTGGAGGTGCTGTATTATAAAATTGTAGTAGGTGTAGTAAGTTAAAGTGTTGTGAATTACAGTATTTTTCTAACATGATGTCATTGCAGTCATCACCTTTGTTTGTTATCTCACTCTCCTCCTCATTCTTCTCATTCTTTTCCTTCTTCTGACTACATTCACCTTGAAAAATTCACCTTTCACTTTAATAACAGATATTTTCCAAGCAGGATGCAACTGTATTCTTTGATAGTTCAAAAAAGTGTCTGCAGGAATGTGTTTGAGTAAAAAAGAAGTGGATTGTCAAATCAAGCAACTGAAGGGTAAAAGTTGAAAAAAGCTTCAGGCCAGCATTAGGAAGTTTTTGAGCCATGGGCAGGTTGTCTGGTGGATAGTGCCCCTATTCCTGGTGATGCTTTCCATGGACTGACCCCCAAGGTGGTGTTCACTGAATGTTCCTCTTGTCTCTATCCAAGCCCTTTTCCTCTTCCTTACCCTTTTCTCTCCTCCTACTAAGTAAAGGAAATTAAAAGTTGCTTGCCCTTTGGAAGAAAAACTATGACAAACCTAGACAGCATATTAAAAAGCAGAGATATTACTTTGCTGACAAAGATCTGTCTAGTCAAAGCTATGGTTTTTCCAGTAGTCAGGTATGGATGTGAGAGTTGGACCATAAAGAAGGCTGAGAGCAGAAGAACTGATGCTTTCGAATTGTGGTGTTGGAGAAGACTGCTGAGAGTCCTTGGACTGGAGATCAAACCAGTCAGTCCTAAAGGAAATCAGTCCTGAATATTCACTGGAAGGACTGACGCTGCAGCTGAAGGCACTACTTTGGCCACCTGCTGGGAAGAGCCAACTCACTGGAAAAGACCTTGATGCTGGGAAAGACTGAAGGCAGGAGAAAGGGATAACTGAGGACGAGATGGTTGGATGGCATCACTGACTCAATGGACACGAGTTTGAGCAAGCTCTGGGTGATGGTGAAGGACAGGGAAGCCTGGCGTGCTACAGTCCATGGGGTGCAAAGAGTTGGACATGACTGAGTGTCTGAACAAGAACTAAGTAAATCTCACTTCTGCCTCCATGGGCTAGAGTGACACTCTGAATTTCCTATCTGTATTTCCTGTGGCCAAGCCAATATTTCATTTATATTTTCTACCAGTACATCAAAGTCATCACGTCTCAAATCAAACTCATAATTACCCCCCACCACACGCACACCAAAATGTCAACATTCCTTATCTCAGCAGACAAAGCCACCCTGACTCTTTGTTTTCTCGTCAACCTCATATCCAATCAATTGCAGAGTCTTATCCCATCCACCAAGTAAACATCTCTTGCAAGTGTTCACTGCTCCTTTCTAGCCTCTCTGCAACTGGCCTTGATCTTGGTACAAGTCACAGTTTTCATAGCTATGGCCTCTTTAACTGGTTCTCATCTAGCCCAATTCTATTCATTCTTTGTTATGACATCAGCATTATGCATTTAAAGAGAAATCTGTTATACCATCCTCTGACTTGGGAGTCTTAAGTGACTTCCCATTGCTTTAAAACGAATCTCTAATTACAAAACAGAGATAGAGTCAGAGATGTAGAGAACAAACTAATGGCTACCAAGGGGAAAAGGGGGGAATGGATAAATTGGAAGATTGGTATTGACTACTATATATAAAATAGATAACTAATAAGAAATCACTATATAGCACAGGGAACTCTACTCAATACTATGCAATGACCTATATGGAGCTTCCCTTGTGATTCAGCTGGTAAAGAATCTGCCTGCAATGTAGGAGACTTGGGTCCGTTCCCTAGGTTGGGAAGATCCTCTGGAGAAGAGAAAGGCTACTCACTCCAGTATTGTGGCCTGGAGAATTCCTTGGGGTAGCAAAGAGTCGAACACAACTGAGCAAATTTCACTTTCATATGGACATAGAATCTAAAAAAGAATGGATATATGTATAACTCATTCACTTTGCTATATAGTAGAAATTAACAGAACATTGTAAACCAACTACACCCCAATAATATATATATATTGCAAATCTCTGTACCCCTTCTTATGGTTATAAGTCCAATACAGTCTTTGCCTACCTCACCACCTCATCTCCACCATTTGACTCACTCTATACTCTGGCCCATTGTACTGTCTTCAGGGCTAGAATGTGGAATGCTGTCCATGATCTCTTGGCTCTTAACAGGGTAGAACACACTTCCATGATGGCTTTGTACCTTCCCATATACCTTCTATTAAATTTAGATCTTTCGATCTCATTGTAAACACCTTTGGCATGGCCCTATCTCACCTCCAAAGATGGATTTGCCTCCTTGTTAATATGTTTTCAAAATACCCTGTCCTTTCCCTTCTTATACCCAATCTAATGTCAGTTTAATTTGTTTAACCTTTATCTTCTCTTTGAAAGATAGAATCAATCTTGAATATTCAATGGAAGGATTGATGCTGAAGCTGAAGCTGAAGCTGAAGCCACATGATGCAAAGAGCTGACTCATTGGAAAAGATCCTGATCCTGGGAAAGATTGAAGGTAAAAGAAGAATGGGATGGCATAGGATGAGATGGCTAGATAGCATCACCAACTCAATGGATATGAATTTGAGCAAACTTCTGGAAATAGCGGAAGACAAAAGGAACCTGGTGTGCAGCAGTCCATGGAGTCACAAAAAGCAGGACAGAACTCAGAGACTGAACAACAACAATCTCGAGAGAAAGTGTCATTACACTGGCTGGAAGGCAAGAACAAGGATTACTTTTCAGGGCTATATACATATATACATTTTAATGGAAATCTATTGGTGAAAAAGGAGTTAGGGACATATAGCAAGAGCTGTTACCAGTTGTGTGAGATTATAATATTGGTGTAGATGACCTTTAGCCTTTACTCCAGTGATAAAATGACAAGATTCTATCAAACATATTTTTCTAATCAACAGTACTTTTATTGCAGGAAATACAGGATTTTTTATGAGTCCATACCCCTCTCCTTTTAAGCTACAAATGCTGCATCATCTTTTCTTCTCTCTTGTCTTGGGGATGCTGACAACTATATCACTTTCATCATATGGATCACAGACCATGCGATGCCATTCTGGAATCCGTCCCATTGAGACTGGACCAGCTGTTATTAAATTGTATATATTGAGCGCTCATATTTAATTTAATTTTATTTCCACAATAAACTTTTGGGAAAGATATTCATTCTCATTTTAAAGAGCGTCGACTTCAATGTATGCCAGATAAGCACAGAAGTGTTAGTTTAACACTGGAAAGGTAGACATTCGGATTTATCTCAGATTTCTTATGCTTAGTAGTAAGAATAACAAATAGTGTCTATTGAGTATTCACTCTATATCCTATACCATCCTGTGGACATACAGGTGACAGTCATACAACCCAGTATTATTAACGCTATTTTGGGGGGCTGATAAAGAAACATGTTTAGAGGGACTTCCCTGAGAATACGGAGGGATTAAGTGACAGAGGTGGAATTAAAACCTGTATCTTTAAAAATGCCAACTATCTTCTTCTACCTTTGTTGCCCTCAAGTGAAAAACTATGATGTTTCGATTAAGACAGGCATGCAAAAAAACAAATACTGTACAATTCCGTTTAAATGCAGTACCTAGAAAAGTCACATTTATAGCGAAAGAAAATAGAATGGTGGCTGCGAGCGGCAGGGGAGGGGAGAAAGGAGGAGTTGTTGTTTAATGGGTTCAAGGTCTTAATTGGGAAAGATAAAAAAATGCCTGGAGATGATATTTTGCAACACAGTGTGAAGGTACTTGATGCTGTTCAATTGTACACTTAAAATGGTTAAAATAAATTTTATGTGATGTATATTTTACCACAATAAAAATATGATTTTTTGATATATGTTCACTAGTTAACTAAGAAAAAGTTTATGAAAACCAAGGACACGGGCTCCAACATTTGAGAGTCTGAAAGAATTAAATAGCATTTTGCTTCAGACAGAGGGCCAAGTAAGCACATTTATCTTTCTCATCTTGGATCTCTGTTATTCTATTATTTTTATTGTAGAAGCTTCCCAGAGGCAGCTTTGCCCTCTAAAAGGCCTATTAAGTCTCCTCCTTTCCTTAAAAAAGAAATATTTATCCTCCAATTACTGAAACTGAAGGTTGTCATAAAGCGCAAAATGTGACCTGTTTGGAGGTAAAAAAATAAATGTGCAGAACACAGCCCCTAATTTCATTTCATGGGTCTTTCTTCATTTAAATGATCTGCTGCAACCTTCAGGGGGACCAGGGAGAGACCTTCTCACAGGGCAGGTACCGCCAGGGAAGAAACTGTGAACTGAAATGTGATGCGGGTGGAGTGAGATAAAGCTGTGAATATCAATAGAGACAAGAATACAATGAGGTGTCTGTTACTTTCATGCATCAAGGAGCTAGGAGTGGTGATTAAGCAAATGAATATAAATCCTATGATTTTTACTTTCTGAATTTCCTTTGGTTTTATCTCCACAGGGGGCCATTCAGCTCCAATTAAATTTGGTTGCTAGGTCACAATATGGAAGTATTTTGAGTCAAATGGGCACCAAGTCTGCTTTTGCTTGTTTTGCAGGGGGGAAAAAAAAATAGATTGAAAGGAGGAGATTCACTGTCTACACTGCAAATCTGGACTGTTCCCATTGGGCAGGTCACAACTACTTCCTGAATTCGAGTCACTGGATGGAATCATTTCAAGGGAAGCTTGTGAATGCTTCCGTATTCACACATGGGAAGCATCTGGGAAGCCAACAATAAGGGAAAAGAGCTAAGTAGCTCTTGCTTTGAAACTAAATTAGATTCTATAGAGTTAACTTTGCGTTATGTAGAATGGCTTCAGACTTCATTGCATGGGAGGAGAGAGACTCATCACTTGAATTACTTTTTAAGAGCAAAAGATGGTGAAAAGGAGTAACAGGAATAATCTCCCTGCGTTAATGCAAATCAGTTTTTATCTTGTGGGTTTAAATTGCATTGTGTGTGTGTGTGTATGTGTGTGTGTGTGTCTTGCAGTTGCAGCAGAAGATTCAGACATTTGTGAGCTGCTGGCACTGACATTCTGCATGGATTTGGATTTCTTTGCATAACATGGAAAGAGGGAGCCATGAGGAGGGCTTCATTCATTGGTGCTTTAGGACAAAGATGGGGGCTGGGGCAGGGCCGTGCTGGGCAGTGGGGGGCCCTGTATACTCATTGTTTTCAGGAAGACCTCCTTGGACTGCGGTTGCTCTTTGCAAGGAGGCAAGGAGGACAGGAGATTAAGGTAAAACACTTTTCCTGAGGGTCCGTTTGAGACTCGGAATGCAAACAGTCTTGTTCTACATTCAAGAGACAATGGAGTTGGGAAGAAAATATTTCACCTTCTTGGAAATCTCTTCTCTCCCATCTGGCAAAAAACAAGGGAAGAGAATCACTCTCTGAGTTGGTGACTTTAGGGATGACAGGGATGGAAAATTTATGTTGAAAGTCAGTTTCTCAAGACCCTAAATTCTCAGGAAGTGATATCACTAAGAAGCCTGGGGCAGATGAACATGTGATGATTTGTGAGTACATGTGGAGTGATCCAAGGACCTTCAGAAAATGAAGAGGAGAGACTGTGAGGAGCTGGAGGTCCGATAACCTGCAGGCAGGAGCCACCTTAAAGGGAAACATGAGTGAATCCCTTAAAACCGTATGCAGGTGGGTGATATCCGGGAAATGCTGTTTACCTCTTTGCTTTTTCACCAGGACTTTGTGTGCCACATGTTAATTTCATGCTTCCGATCATGGGTTTTTTCCATTTTAGAGAAATCAATATCAGTATCAGTTCAGTCACTCAGTCGTGTCATATTATTTGCGACCCCATGAACCACAGCACGCCAGGCCTCCCTGTCCATCACCAACTCCCGGAGTCCACCCAAAACCATGTCCATCAAGTGGGTGATGCCATCCAGCCATTTCATCCTCCGTTGTCCCCTTCTCCTCCTGCACCCAATGCTTCCCAGCATCAGGGTCTTTTTCAATGAGTCAGCTCTTCGCATCAGGTGGCCAAAGTATTGGAGTTTCAGCTTCAACATCAGACCTTCCAATGAACACCCAGGACTGATCTCCTTTAGGATGGACTTGTTGGATCTCCTTGAAGTCTAAGGGAGTCTCAAGAGTCTTCACCAACACCACAGTTCAAAAGCATCAATTCTTCGGTGCTCAGCCTTTTACACTGTCCAACTCTCACATCCATACATGACTACTGGAAAAACCATAGCCTTGACTAGACAAATCTTTGTTGGCAAAGTAATGTCTCTGCTTTTCGATATGCTATCCAGGTTGGCCATAACTTTCCTTCCAAGGAGTAGGCGTCTTTTGATTTCATGGCTGCAATCACCATCTGCAGTGATCTTGGATCAAAAAATAACGTCTGACACTTTTCCCACTGTTTCCTCATCTATTTCCCATCAAGTGATGGGACCAGATGCTATGATCTTAGTTTTCTTAATGTTGAGCCTTAAGCCAATTTTTTCACTCTCTTTCACTTTCAGGAAGAGGCTTTTTAGTTCCTCTTCACTTTTTGCCACAAGGGTGGTGTCTTCTGCATATCTGAGGTTATTGATATTTCTCCCAGAAATCTTGATTCCAGCTTGTGCATCTTCTAGCCGAGCGTTTCTCATGATGTACTCTGCATATAAGTTAAATAAGCAGGGTGACAATATACAGTCTTGACGTACTCCTTTCCCTATTTGGAACCAGTGTGTTGTTCCAAGAACAGTTCTAACTGTTGCTTCCTGCCCTGCATACAGGTTTCTCAAGAGACAGGTCAGATGGTCTGGTATTCCCATCTCTTTCAGAATTTTCCACAATTTATTGTGATCCACACAGTCAAAGGCTTTGGCATAGTCAATAAAGCAGAAGTAGATGTTTTTCTGGAACTCTCTTGCCTTTTTGATAATCCAGCGGATGTTGGCAATTTGATCTCTGGTTCCTCTGCCTTTTCTAAAACCAGCTTGAACATTTGGAAGTTCACAGTTCATGTATTGCTGAAGCCTGGCTTGGAGAATTTTAAGCATTACTTTACTAGTGTGTGAAATGAGTGCAATTGTCCGGTAGTTTGAGCATTCTGTAGCATTGCCTTTCTTTGGGATAGGAATGTAAACTGACCTTTTCCAGTCCTGTGGCCACTGCTGAGTTTTCCAAATTTGCTGGCATATTGAGTGTAGCACTTTCACGGCATTATCTTTTAGGATTTGAAATAGCTCAACTGGGATTCCATCACCTCCACTAGCTTTGTTTGTAGTGAGGCTTTCTAAGGCCCACTTGACTTCACATTCCAGGATGTCTGGCTCTAGCTGAGTGTTAATGACCACACCATCCTGATCATCTGGGTCGTGAAGATCTTTTTTGTACAGTTCTTCTGTGTATTCTTGCCACCTCTTCTTAATATCTTCATCTTCTGTTAGGTCCATACCATTTCTGTTCTTTATCGAGCCCATCTTGGCATGAAATGTTCCCTTGCTATCTCTAATTTTCTTGAAGAGATCTCTAGTCTTTCCCATTCTGTTGTTTTCCTCTATTTCTTTGCATTGATCACTAAGGAAGGCTTTCTTATCTCTCCTTGCTATTCTTTGGAACTCTGCATTCAGATGGGAATATCTTTCCTTTTCTCCTTTGCTTTTCACTTCTCTTCTTTTCACAGGTATTTGTAAGGCCTCCTCAGACAGCCATTTTGCTTTTTTGCATTTCTTTTTCTTGAGGATGGTCTTGATCCCTGTCTCCTGTACAATGTCATGAACCTCCGTCCATAGTTCATCAGGCACTCTGAAATAAATGTAGAAAACTCTATTCTTAACAAAGATCTAGACTATCTTAAAAAAGAAGTTGAGACAAAACTCTGTCTCAACTTAGACAAAACTCTGTATTGTTCTCTGAAACATCATCTACTTTAAACTTCACCAGGCTTTCCAGGTGCTGCTTGTGATAAAGAACCCACCTCCTAATGCAGCAGACATAAGAGACCATGGTTTGATCCCTGAATCAGAAAGATCCCTTGAAAGAGGGCATGATAATCCACTTCAGTATTCTTGCTGGGAAATCCCATGTACAGAGGAGCCTGGCGAGCTAAAGTCCATAGTGTCGCAAAGAGCTGGATATGACAGAGTGATTTAGCACAACCATCACCGTCAACCTCTAAGACAGGTGTACTTGAGATGAGGGGAAAGGGCAAAGATGGTTGTTGTTGTTAAGTTGTCTCTGCCTCTTTTGTGACCCCATGGACTGTCCTCTGTCCGTGGGATTTCCCAGGCAAGAATACTGGAATGGATTGCCTTTTCCTTCTCCAGAGGTTCTTCCCAACCCAAGGATTGAACCCAGGTCTCCTGGATTGAAGGCAGAGTCTCTACTGCTGAGCCACCAGGGCATACTAACATTTATTAAGAATCTATGAGCAATAAATGCTGGAGAGGATGTGGAGAAAAAGGAACCCTCTTACACTGTTGGTGGGAATGCAAACTAGTACAGCCACTATGGAAAACAGTGTGGAGGTTCCTTAAAAAGCTGCAAATAGACCTGCCATATGACCCGGCAATCCCACTGCTGGGCATATACACCGAGGAAACCAGAATTGAAAGAGCCACGTGTACCCCAATGTTCATCGCCACATTGTTTACAATAGCCAGGACATGGAAGCAACCTAGATGCCCATCAACTGACGAATGGATAAGAAAGCTGTGGTACATATACACAATGGAATATTACTCAGCATTAAAAAAAAATTCATTTGAATCAGTTCTACTCAGGTGGACGGAACTGGAGCCTATTATCCAGAGTGAAGTAAGCCAGAAGGAAAAACAACAATACAGTATACTAATGATATATATGGAATTTAGAAAGATGGTAATGAGAACCCTTCATGTGAGACAGCAAAAGGAACGCAGATGTATAGAACGGACACGTGGACTCTGTGGAAGAGGGCAAGGGTGGGATGATATGGGAGAATGACATTAAAACATGTTAATCACCATATGTGAAATCAATTGCCAGCCCAGGGTTGATGCTCAGGGCTGGTGCACCGGGATGTCCCAGGGGGAGGGAGTCGGGAGGGGGGAGGGAGGGGGGTTCTGGAGGGGGAGCATGTGTAGACCCATGGTGGTTTCATGTCACTGTATGGCAAAACCAACACAATAAACTAAAGAAAATTAAAAAAAAAAGATTCACTATTAAAAGATCACCTAAAAAAAAAAAAGAACCAAATGCATTCTGAGCATGATATCAGAAGTCTTACCTACTTCTCATTCATTCTCATGCTTATCTTGAGAGGTCAGCATTATCTATCTCCTGGAGAAGAAGTGGAAACTGACACTCAGAAGCACCTCTTCTGAGATAGACTGGCCAGCAATGACTCTGAAGCAAAACCAGATGGTCCTTTTCTGCATTCTATTGAACACCACGAATAAGATGCTGAAGGTTATGGGGAAACACCAAAAGAAGGAGAGTCTGCTCTTGGGAAGCTCTAAGGACGCTAGAGGAATAGAGGAACCAAGATGGAGGGGTGTGCTGAGAGAGAGAGAGGTGGAGACTCGGGTGGTCTTTATACCTATCCCCCCAGGAAGCATCATGACAGATATACTCTCATTTTCCATCATAGGGATGACTGACTCTAATTCCAGTTATTCAAGGATACCACTCACTTAATCTGCCTTGAGCTTTAGTTTGAGAAGCTGCCTTTGTAGCAGCAGCTTCCAGCTACCATGATGAGTTCCAAACTGTTTCTGCTTTTAATGTTTTTAATGTATTTATTATTATTTGGAGGATAATGGCTTTACAATATTGTGTTGGCTTCTGTTATACATCAACATGAATCGGCCATAGGTATATGTATGTCTCCTCCCACTTCCCGGATAGCTCAGTTGGCAAAGAATCTACCTGCAATGCAGCAAACCCCGGTTTGATTCCTGGGTCAGGAAGATCCCCTGGAGAAGGGCTAGGCTACCCACTCCAGTATTCTTGGGCTTTCCTTGTGGTTCATCTGGTAAAGAATCCACCTGCAAAGTGGGAGACCTGGGTTTGTTCCCTGGGTTGGGGAGATCCCCTGGAGAAGGGAAGGGCTACCCACTCCAGTATTCTGGCCTGGAGAATTCCATGGACTGTTTAGTCCATGGGGTCACAAAGAGTTGGACATGACTGAGTGACTTTTACTTTCCCTCTTGAACCTCCCTCCCACCACCCACCCAATCCCACCCCTCTAGATTGTCACAGAGCACTGGGCTTCAGTTCCCTGTGTCATACAGCAAATTTCCATCTAATTTTACACATGTTAATGAATGTGTTTTCATGCTACTCTCTCAATTCATCCCACCCTCTCCTTCCCCCGCTGTGTCCTCAAGTCTGTTCTCTATGTTTGCATCTCCATTGCTGCACTGTTTCGGCCCTGTTATTTCAAATTTTGTGCCTTCCTCCTTCCTTGAACTCCCTTCTTGCTGATGTTAAATGTTCATGTCAAAAGAAACAACTTACAGGTTATTAACAATAGAATGGAAGATTGGGCTTTTACCAGACCTGGTGAATCATGCACACTGCCAGTGAGCAGTTATACTGCCCACTAAAGGGCTGTTTTAGCAAAGTTTCATTGAAGAGCATGCTGTCCACTTTCTGAAATCTGAACAGTCTTGAAGAAACAATTGCATTTTGGTTTGTGGAGGAATAAAGTTATCCTTCATGAACTCTAATCTTTTGAGCAAAAGTAGAGGAAAGGGAAGCTTGTTCAGTTATGTTTCTTTTGGATGTTTTCTTTCTCCATCCTTTCCCTCCTCTTCCCCCTTCCTCTGCTCCTTTGTAGTAACAGAGCACTCAGAGGCTATACACCTGGTTTTTGCTATTCAATTCATGCTTAGAGGAATCACTGCATTACCATTTAAATCCTAAACACATTCCCCCTCCTCTCCTTATTTAAAAAATAAGGCTTATATTGGATGGGAGGATAGTTTGGAGGAGAATGAATACTTGTATATGTATGGCTGAGTCCCTTCATTGTTCACCTGAAACTACCACAACATTGTTTATTAATTGGCTATAATCCAATACAAAATAAGAAGTATTTTAGAAAAGTAAGGCTCACATAACGTGAGTGTATTCACAGGGCCAAGTGCTCTTTGTGCAACATGGATCCCATTGGTGGTTTGCTACTGGGCGTTCCCTCTGGAAACTTACATTTTTGAGCTTTGTCTGGGCATCTGCTTGGTAAGATCCATCAGTTTGCAGAGACTTGTGGAGAAGAATGCACCAAGTAAGGAAAAAGTCTGCAACAGTAATCCAAGTCACTGGGAAAAATTAGCTTTGAGACCAGGCTTGTGTAGGTTATTTAGGCAGTCCTACAGTGCAGTCTGGAAAGATTCCTACCTACGTTTTAGAGAGAAAGGTTTTTTAGGTTTAGGGTTATTTAGAGAGTATAAGCAGTACAAAAGAAGGGACACTCTCTCAAAAGCTAGCCAACTGTCAGATCCTGCTGGGTCCTTGGAGCTGTTGAATCATCCACTGTGTTTCAGCTTTCTCATCTGAGTGTCTATGAATGAAGGACAGCAGAAGGCCGTGCTGGCAGTGGGAGGGACTGCATGCGCCTGATGGCATTGAGTGGACAGAGGCAAGGAGACTAGATGGTTCTATGCCTCCAAGAAGCCAGGTGCACCTGATATTTGACTGATTTTTGAAGCCCTCCTCTCTGCATTAAAGGACCCACATCTGCTGTATTGTCTACCTCCATCTCTAATCCTTTCTACACAGTCTCCTTAATGGATTTGCTAATGATCTCCTTCTTTAATGTTCTACCTATGTGTGCAGTGTCTGCACTGCCAGAACCATTTACAAATCTGCTTGCAGCTGAGATTTGCTCATACAAAAAATAGCCTCAGCCTCCAAACAAGGCTCTACACAGATTCCATAGTATCCTTCCCTAGAGATGGACTATATTGGCTTTGTGTCTTCCCATGTCTGATTTTGTGAAGTCAGAATGAGATTATCTCATCTAAAAATGTATCTGGTACTCATGATGACCAGAGGGGCCATAGTCCACCTTAGAAAGTTCTAGAAGCCAAGATCTTTTATTCCCCTCTTTATTGTAGTAATTGAATGGGTTCTGCCTTTAAAAAGCAGCCAACAGAGAAACAGCTCAACCTGGTGATCACTGCTACTTCTCTGGGTTGCTTTCTGCTGCCATAAAATATTCTTATTGCAGAATCCTACTTCAGCTCTACCCTATTTGTTTTACTTTCTGCCCTCTGCATTATGGGATTCTAATAGGAAACTTCCAGAATTCATAAATGCAAGGAGTTAGTGTCCACAGGGTGGTTTTGGTCAATGGGAGATTGGAGCAGGAAGATGACTCTTATACACAGCACAGATGACCTGTTCTACATAGCTCCCCAGAAGGTGTACATGGAGTGAGCCTAGCTATCCACAGCAAAGACCCATCAAATCTATACCTTTTTTCCTCCTCTCTTTCACTCTTCCCAGGTCATCAATCTACTCCTCTAGTCAGTTCTTCAAATAAACTAAATATACGCAAGCCCTATTCTAGACTCGGCTTTTGGGCACCTGGGTAGAGTCCAAGATAAGACATCCTTTGGTTAAGGTTCGATTTTGCCTGTTTTAAGCAGCTTACACTATCTTTAAGAGTCATTATCCCAGTTCTTTCCTCTGGTCTAGGTTTTTCATATTTCTCTTTTCTATTTCTCTTCCTTTAACTCTTTACTATCCTCCATGCCCTTATCTCCTAAATCTTCTACGAAGTAATGAAGTCTTTATGGGCATTAGCCTGCTTCCTGAATGTGTTTGTTTTGGCTCTCTAACAATCAACATCTCTCCTTTTCAGGGGAATTTCTTACCCTGACAGAGAGTCTTGATGAGAGGCAGAGCCTTGCCTTTCCCTAAAGTTATCCAAACAAGGAGCCAGTTTCTCTCTTGGGCTGTCACCTGGCAACCAGAATATGGGCATATCATCCAGGTTGGCCAATTAGATGCTTCCACTTGAAGGCCTTAATGACCAGGTTAGTGGTGTTGGTAATATTTTTCTAGCAAGGCTCCCTTTTGTATGTGCCCTTGACTCTGCTCTGATGTCCAGGTTTCCTGCCCATCTTCCAAGCTTGGTCTTATAGCCTCCCTCCTTGCCCAGTAGCCTTTTATTTATTACTTTTAAGCCAAAGTTAGCTAGAGTCTGTCTCTGTTGCTTGTGACAAAGAAAACAGGGTCCATTTTTTCCTCTTTCAAAGTCTCCCTTTGGATTCAGGCTACATTTATACCTTCACAAGTAGTCCGGTGACCCCTGAAGATTTTGCTAGTTAAACTCTGTTCTGGACTTTCTCTAAAAAGATCCTCTATTCTCTCTATGCATGTTCTGCTTCTCTCTTCTCTCTGTATCCCTTTCAGTGTTATATATCTTTTTAAAAGCTCCTCCTTTTATAAACACTCCTCCAAGTACAACCCAAAGAGATGCTGGTCCCATTGGCAAGTTGCATCCTACCTTCTACATTCACCCTTGGTAACATCTATTCTTCTGCTACATGGGAAAAGCCCCCAGTGCTGGGAAAGATTGAGGGCAGGAGGAGAAGGGGCAGCAGAGAATGAGATGGTTGGATGGCATCATTGACTCAATGAACATGAGTCTGAGCAAACTCCAGGAGATAGTGAAGGGCAGGGAAGCCTGGCACACTGCAGTCCATTGGGTAGCCACTGAACAACAGCAACAACTACACAGGATTGCTTGTATCCTGCATGATTTGGGCAAAGCGTGTTTTGTCACAATCACTGAAAACCTTTGGTGGCAACCTAGGTAATTCTTTCTTTTCAGTAACGGTGAATTAGAAGTGAAATAGTTGTTTTGCATATCCTGCATAGGAATCCTGAAAGCAGACTGAGAAATTGCTTTTGAAATATATATACACACACACACACACACACACACACACACACACACACACACACACATAATCTTTGAAAGAAATCAAAGTTTAAAAAATAGACATTGAATCACATTGTTCCCTGCTATTTGTGTCTAATCAGTGGACACCCACTCTGACAGCTTTTGCCTTTGGAAGAGTTTGATATATGAGGAGGCAACATCCATTCATGTTGTCTATGGAAAAGGAAACATGATATCTGCGGCAGTGATCTTTCATAATCCTTTCACTGTCTGTTCTCAAGCAATGCACACAGGTAGCAGGACTGGCATTTTCCACAACTCTAGGAGGTGTTGTTCATACCCTAGTCTTTATGAAGGACTCTTCCTGAATTTTGCCAATGAACAATCAGTGAAGCCATGGACATCTGCCCTTCAGGGCATTATAAAAACACATATTATTAGAACAGAAGGAATGGTTCCCTCGTCCCTTTGAATAAAACCCCCAGTGGGTATGCAACCAACTCCCGATAGAAGTACTGAAGTCTGGGTTGCTTTATAAGCAGCAAAGAATTGTCTTATTTATATTCCAGTTTTAGAGGTAAGTAAAAGGTATATAAGGGCTTCCCTTGTGGCTCAGCTGGTAAAGAATCTGCCCGTAACACAGAAGACCTGGGTTCGATCCCTGGATTGGGAAGATCCCCTGGAGAAGGGAAAGGCTACCCACTCCATTATTCTGGCCTGGAGAATTCCGTGGTCTATACAATCCATGGGGTCACAAAGAGTTGGACACAACTGAGCGACTTTCGCTTTCACTAAAAGATATATAAAGGCTATTTAGTCATGCTTCAGGCACATGAAACTTAGCAATGGCTCTGTCAAAAGTGAAGATTTAGAAACTGAATCATAAACCCATTTTAGAAGACAACCACCAGTACTTTTTTGTTTCTCCTTTCTCTAAGGTGTGTGCAAATATGAATTGGTATCACAGACACAGGAAATTTACTAAATGATTTTCCCACTGACTGAGAAAGGGCTTCCCAGGTGGCACAGTAGGAAAGAACTGGCCTGCCAATGCAGGAGACATGAGAGACACGGATTCAACCCCTGGGTTGGGAAAATCTCCTGGAGGGCATGGCAGCCCACTCCAGTGTTCTTGCCTGGAGAATCCCATGGACAGAGCAGCTTGGAGGGCTTCAGTCCCCAGGGTCACAGAGTGACTTAGCTCGCACGCTTGCGCCTTCCCATCTCCTGCAGGAAGAAGGAGATGCTGATTGTGAGGGCAGGTGCGTCTGTTGGCTTCTTCCACTTCGGGGCTTCTGCAGGTAGAGTTCATTGTGTCCACAGAAACATGGGAGCGAGTGGGTGATTCTTTTCCTCAGTGGGTGTTGCTAGTCAATGACAAATGCCACCTACAGGGGCGGATGATCTTTATCCTACGAATTAGTAGTCTCATTGGTGTCCTCAAATCGTAACTCCCTCCCAGGAGAATTCTATTTCTGCAACCTGAATGCCGGGACAGAGCTGCTCTGTGCTGGGTATGGTTCAGATTTCTGAGATTAGACGCTGCCAGAAGCATCGTTGACAACTGAAGATTAATAATGAATTACACGACTGTAACTGTGAACTAAGGAAACTCGTGGAAATGAACCTGGGGCTATTTTCTTATCAGTTCAGGAGAAAATTATCCCACAGGCATCTGACTGTGGGAATCAAAGAGTAAAGACACATAGCCTTTGGCCAACCAATTCAACACCTTGGAATTTTTTTAAATTTTATTTTTAAATAGTGAACACTTTCACATGATGCAAAACTGAAAATATAAAAATGTACATAATTAGAAATCTCTTACACTCTGTCCTCTAAAGACCCACTTCCCCAGTTGTAGAAACAACCAATAATGTTTTTTGTGTGCTTTTTTTTCCTCTAGAGATACTTATGGTCTATGTAAACAAATATGCAGATATGTTCCTTCTTCCATTTTTTAAAATAAGAATTATATCATTTATACTTTTTAGATAATTAATGGGAGGGGAGGGATGACAATATTTTCAGAATATTTTATGTCACAAAGGTAACGTAGAGTTTCTCTATAGCATCTACCCAGTTTCTACTAATGTTAGGACCTTATGTTACTATGATTCATCTGTCAAGACTAAGAAATTAAAATCAGTACACTATTATTAAAGAAGGGCTTCCTCAGTGACTCAGCAGTAAAAAATCCACTTGCAGTGCAGGAGACACAGGAGGTGTGAGTTCAGTCTCTGTGTTGGGAAGATTCCCCTGGAGGAGGAAATGGCGACCCATTCCAGTATTCTTGCCAGGAAAACCCCTGGACAGAGGAGACTGGCAGGCTGCAGTCTGTGGGGTTTCACAGCTGACACGACTGAGCATGCATGCACGCAGTCTAGAAGGTAAGCCCTTGTTGTTTATTTGTTTATGTATATGTTTATTTTATGTGTATGTATATATTTTACGTATAGTAGTGTGCATTTTTTAATCCCAAACTCTTAATTTATCCCCATGCCTGGTTTCCCCTTTGGTAACCATAAGTTTGTTTTCTATGTCGGTGAGTCTGTTTCTGTTTTATAAATAAGTTTCTTTGGATCATTTTTTAGATTCCACATATAGGTGATATCATATGATATTTGACTTCTTCTGTTTGACTTATTTCACTTAGATGGACCTTCTCTAGGTCCATCCATGTTGCTGCAAATGGCATTATTTCAATAATTTTATGGCTGAGTAATAATTTATAACATATATATATATAAATATATATATATGTAACATCTTTTTTATCCATTCATTTGTTGATAGATATTGAAGTTGCTTCCACATCTTGGTTATTATAAACTGTGTTGCTATGAACATTAGAGTGTTCATATCGTATCTTTTTGACTTAGAGTTTTTGTCTTTTCTGGATTGCATTTATGAATAGATTCCGTCCCCCCGAAATCCCTCTCTCTGTCTCCATTTCCCTCTCTGTCTTCTAATTATATAGTAAACATGTGTGTGTGGTGTGTATGTCCGTTGATACACAGTTGCATGATTTTTAACACGTGTATTAGTAAATTACCACAGTAATCTTCTTAAAGAATAGTACCACCTCCCTTGAAGTCCCCCTCCCAGGAACTTCCCTGGTGGTCCTGTGGTTAAGACTCCAGACTCCCAGCGCAGCGGCTAAGGTGTCGATCCCTGATTGGGAAACTGAGATCCCACGTGCTGCACCAAAAACAAAGAAAGAAACAAAAAATACCCTCACCTCTACCACCTTTTTCCTCTGGCAATAACCACTGCTCTGTTCTCCACTGCAGCTGACCATAGCTTTGTATTTTTGAAAATGTTATAAAAATGAATTCATGTAGTTTGTAACATTTTAAGACTGGTTTCTTTTGTCAGGAATGATGCCCTTGAGTTGTTGCAGACATCAGCATCTTTCAATTCCTTTTCATGGCTGAGCAGTGTTGCCTACAGACGCACCACTGTTGGCTTATTCACTCATTCACCTATGGACATTTGGTTTCGTTTTGTTTAACTATCTTGAAGCACTTGAGAATTCAACCTAACCATAGATAAAAATTTCTACTGAAACACTGAAAGTGAAAGTTGCTCTGTCGAGTTCACTCTTTGCAACCCATGGACTGAATTCTCTAGACTGGAGTGGGTAGCCTTCCTCATCTCCAGGGGATCTTCCCAACCCAGGGATCAAACCCAGGTCTTCCACATTGCAGGTGGATTCTTTACCAGCTGAGCCACAAGAGAAGCCAAAGAATATTGGAGTGGTAGCCTTTCCCTTCTCCAGTGGATCTCCCCGACCCAGGAATCTAACCAGGGACTCCTGAGTTGCAGGCAGATTCTTTGCCAACTGAGCCATCAGGGAAGTTCTCATTGTTCTTATTTTTAAATCTAAAACTAATATGTGATTACAGGGGAAAAATAAAGAAAAAACCCAAATTATATAAAAGTAAAGAAAAAATGTGGAGGCTGTCTTCTGACCCCAAAGATATTTAGCAAGGTCTTAACAATTTTCTTTGCCTCCATCCAGACTTGTTTTATATCTTATATTACTTTTTAAAAACTATTTTAAATATACATTTTAAATGTATATCATATATTTTAAAGTATATATGATATAAAATAAGAACTAAAGAGCCTCTTGATGAAAGTGAGAGGAGAGTGAAAAAGGAGACTTAAAACTCAACATTTAGTAAACTAAGATCATGCCATCTGGTCCCATCACTTCATGGCAAATAGATGGGGAAACAATGGAAACAGTGACAGATTTTATTTTCTTGGGTTCCAAAATCACTGCAGATGGTAACTGCAGCCATGAGATTAAAAGACACTAGCTCTTTGGAAGAAAAGCTATGACAAACCTAGACAGCATATTGAAAAGCAGAGACATCACTTTGCCAACAAAGGTCCGTCTAGTCAAGGCTATGGTTTTTCCAGTGGTCATGTATGGATGTGAGAGTTGGACTATAAAGAAAGCTGAGCACTGAAGAGTTGATGCTTTTGAACTGTGGTGTTGGAGAAGACTCTTGAGAGTCCCTTGGACTGCAATGAGATCCAACTAGTCCATCCTAAAGGAGATCAGTCCTGAGTGTTCATTGGAAGGACTGTGTTGAAGCTGAAACTCTAATACTTTGGCCACATGATGCAAAGAACTGACTCATTGGAAAAGACCCTGATGCTGGGAAAGATTGAAGTGGGAGGAGAAGGGGAAGACAGAGGACAACATGGTTGAATGGCATCACTGACTTCATAGACATGAGTTTGAGCAAGCTCCAGGAGTTGGTGATGGACAGGGAAACCTGGTGTGCTCTAGTCCATAGGGTCACAAAGAGTCAGACACAACTAAGTGACTGAACTGAACTGATAGAGTTTGAAGAATAATGATAAAAATAATTGTGTTGGCCACCATGTAGTTTAAAAAAGAACAATCCAAGGACCTCTGTATTCTTGTGCATTTTCCCACGGTACATGCCCCTGCGGTCCCTACAGTCACATCTCTGTGTTCATCATTTCCTGCTTTCACTTTATAGCTTCAAAACATATTCTGAAGGGATATACTGCTAAATTTTGTCTGGTTTTGATTTTTATAAATGGAATCATGCTGTATGTGATCTTTAACAATTGTTTTTTTTTCACTAAATTTGAGCTTTTGAGATCCATTCATATTGATATATAGATATGTAACTATTTTATGTCCAATGCTAGATGATATTTAATTGCATGAATATATCTAAGTTTATACATCTGCTCCATAGTTGAAAAACCTTTATGTGTTTTTTAAAAAAAACTAAACATGTAATTTTTGTGTAATTCCAAACAATGCTGCCAACATTCCTATATATGGCTTAGAAGTGGAATTGCTGTGTAGGCAGGCATGTGTATCTTTCCTCTTACTGGGCAGTGTGAATTGTATCTAAAGTAGTTGATCAAAGTTTTATTCTGACCATTAGTATATAGAGTTTTTCTCATTCCACATTCTTGCTTGCCTTGCTTGCCAACACTTAATATTATAGATCTTTAATTTTTACCAATTTTGTGGGTATGTAATAAATCATGGCTTTACTTTGCATTTTCCTGACTTTTCCTGACTACTACTAACTACTACTCAAATACTGAATTTGAACATTTTGACAACTCTTGGTTCTTCTTTTCTGAAATTCTTCTACAAGAAATTACTACCATACCTTTTGTTCACTGAAATTGGATATTTTATCTTTTAATTATTGTCTCAAAACAGTTATAAAATAAAGTATATCAGTGCAGAGCCATGCACAAGAAAAAAAGAAATATTAAAGGGTAGGATTGCTTATGCATCTTGGATAAGACTAAACAAAGTGGAACACATATAAACTTACCTTGTAGCTCAGCTGGTAAAGAATCCGCCTGCAATGTGGGAGACCTGGGTTCGATCCCTGGGTTGAGAAAATCCCCTGGAGAAGGGAAAGGCTACACACTCCAGTATTCTGGCCTGGAGAATTCCATGGATTATATAATCCATGAGGTTTCAAAGAGTTAGACATGACTGAATGACTTTCACTATAAGCTAAATTGGTAAATTGTGATCATGAACATTTATAAAATACCTGTTATAACACCGTGTTATCAAGCCCTTCTTATGTGTTGGTGTTGTTGTTATTGTTGTAGTTGTTCAGTTGCTAAGTAGTGTCTGACTCATTGTGACCCCATGGACTGCAGCACGCAGGCTGCCCTGTCCCTCACTGTCTCCCAGAGTTTGCTCAAATTCACATCCATTGAATTGGTGATGCCATCCAATCATCTCATGCTCTGTTGTCCCCCTCTCCTCCTGCCCTCAATCTTTCCCAGCATCAGTGTCTTTTCCAATGAGTCAGCTCTTCACACCAGGTGCATCAAGTATTGGAGCTTCAGCTTCAGCAGCATCAGTCCTTCCAATGACTATTCTTATCTGTAGAAGTTCATAACTTTGAATATAGAACTGTAGATAACCATATTGTTATTGTTTTAGCCACAGAGTTGTGTCTGACTCTCTTGTGACTCCATGGATTGTAGCCCTCCCGTTTTTTCTTTGCATGAAATTTCCCAGGCAAGATACTTGAGTGGGTTTCCATTTCCTTCTCTAAGGGATCTTCCTGACTCAGGGATTAAACTGCATCTCCTGCCTTTGCTGGTGGATTCTTTACTATTGAGCCAGGAGACAAACACTAGATAACCATATAGTGAAAGTCACTCAGTCATGTCTGACTCTTCGCAACCCTATGAACTATACAGTCCATGGCACTCTCCAGGCCAGAGTACTGGAGTGGGTAGCCTTTCCCTTCTCCAGGGGATCATACCAATCCCGAGATCTAACCCAGGTTTCCCATATTGTAGGCAGATTCTTTACCAGCTGAGCCACAAGGGAAGCCCAGATAACCATATGCTCAGAGCCAAACACAAATTTTCCCTTCTAAGCAACAGAATAAAAATATAATTGAATGGATAGCTATTTATCTATTTTGTCTATATGGGTTTCTCTCTTTTTTTTTAAAGGTATCGCTAGGTCTTTTC
Source organism: Antilocapra americana (assembly GCA_007570785.1). NCBI lineage: Eukaryota > Metazoa > Chordata > Mammalia > Artiodactyla > Antilocapridae > Antilocapra > Antilocapra americana. The sequence goes on along the minus strand of ML663013.1, from coordinate 2,385,620 downwards.
CTATTATATAATAAGCACTTAGCAAATAGTATTTATTTGACTTTGATTTAGTACATGTGATTGTTTCTATGTATTTTTCTTTCAATAAAGGATAACTAAATTATAAAAAATTCTGAATGCTAATCCTTTTTTGGCTGTAAATGTTGTACAGCTCATCTCTCACTGTGTGGCTCACATCTTTATCTCTTTAAAGTGTCTTTGATGAACTGAAGCTTATTGCTGGTAAATCCATCATCTTTTCCTTCTAAGATGTGTGTTTTTTTGCATTGCATTTCATTGAAAAATCCTTTACAACCTCAGGATCATGAAGATATTGTTGTATACATTTTTTAAGGAGTATAAAGCTAGATTTTCCATTTAAGTTCTTAATCTCTCTGGAATTGATGGAACACAATGTGATTAAGAGTAAGAATTTTGAAATCAGGCTTTCTGAGTTTTGAGTCACTGTACTTGTCACTTATGTGGTAAATTTCAGCATGTGCAAATTCCATCTTGAACAAATATCATCCTGCATGGAGAATTTTTCAACTTCTTCGTGTCTTAATTTACCATTTGTAAAAGAAGGATAAAAATAACTGAAAAATAACTGTAAAAGTAACTGAAATCTATCCTGAATATTCATTGGAAGGACTGATGCTGAAGTGGAAGCTCCAATACTTTGGCCACCTGATGCGAAAAGCCAACTCAGTAGAAAGGACCCAGATGCTGGGAAACATTGAAGGCAGGAGGAGAAGGAGACAACAGAGGATGAGACGGTTGGATGGCATCACCGACCTGATGTACATGAGTTTGAGCATACTCTGAAAGATGGTGAAGTACAGGGAAGCCTAGTGTGCTGCAGTCTTCGGAATCGCAGAGTCAGACAAGACCGAGCAACTGAACAATCATACTGTAGTTCCAGTTTAAAATGAGTTAATATATATTAACTGCTAGAAATCTGACTTAAACTTAATTGTGTATGATATATTATAGAAGCCCAATTTTATACCTTCACATAATTTAGTTGTCCCAGCATGATTTATTAAATAACCTACATTTTCCCACTGATCTCCAATTCCACTGAGTAATATACCAGATTCTGTGTGTGTTTTGAAGTTATTTTCCATGACCCATTTTTATATTCCTGCACAAATTATGCATTTTTGCTGTGACTGTAAGTTTCATAAAAGTCATTATTATTGATAGAGAAATTTCACCTACTTTATTTTCTTTTTTGAGGATATCCTGCAAATCTTGGTTCTTTGTTCTTTGATATACATTTGAGATTTATTAAGATTCATGATAAAGAAAGATTGGATTATCTATTGAAATTGCATTCAATTCAACTTGGGAGAAACACCATATTTAGGGTACTGTGGCTTAGCCTCTCTTGTCTTTTAAATGTCCTTTAATAAGATCTTATAATTTTACACAGAAAGGTCTTGCACATCCTAAATTAGATTTGTTTTTAAGTGATTACCTCACTCAATGTTGCAAAGCTACTTTACTTAAAATTGAATTTTCTAATTATTTTTTGTTATTGACTAAAATGCAGTTATGATTTTATTTTTATATATTAAGCAATCTGTCTAAGCTGTTGTGAATTTTAGTAACTTGTGCTTGCTTTTTTAGTGAATATTTAACTATGTAAATAATCATATCTTTTTCAGATATTGAAAGTTTTGCTTCTTACTTTTTAATCTCTATATGTTTTACCTTTTTATGTCTTATTGAATTATCTAGGACCTTCAATTTTTTGTGGAATAAGAGGGATAATACTAGTCATTTTACTTCTGATTTTAAAAAGAGTGCTTTTAGTGTTTCATCATTGGCTCAGCTATGTGCTGTTGATTTACTGTGGATCCCCTTCCATTCTTAGTCTTTTAAGAGACTTGTCATAAGTAGTTGTCAAATTTTATCAAATGTTTCTTCTGTCCGTATTAATATTAAATTTGTATCTTTTCAATCTTTCTGAAATATTTCATGTAATATTCAAAGTATTTGTCTCAAATTTTTAAAAGAATTTTATGATGTTATCTGGACTATATTTGTTGGAGAATCTGTGACCAATGATTTGACTTATTTAAAGGCTATAATATCATTCTACTTTTAAATATTTCTTCTTAAGAAATTAAATGACTTTGATAAATCATAGTTTTCAAGGATTTGAGATTTTATGTAAGTTGTCAAGTTTATTGATGTAGAATTTTTTTAAAAAAGATCTATCAATAATTTGTACTACTTCATAAATTGTGTTCAAATTAAAAATTTCTTATCATGACTGTTCTTTTTTAACTAACTCTTAGAGGAGTCTTATATTTTATTATTCTCAAGAAAATAACTTTGACATTGTTAATCCCCTATAGTATAGTGATATTTTGTGTTTATTAATTTCTTCTCTCATGTCCCTTTTATCTACTTTCCAATGTTTATTTTGTTTCTGTTTTTTTATGATGTGTTAATTTGCTTTCTCTAAGCTGTTAATTATCATGTCTTGTTTTAGCACAGTCTCCTCAAGGTATGCATTTCCTTTAAATATTACATTAGCTCTATATCGTAAGTTTTTAATACCTTTTGTGCAACTAACGACCAAGCAGCATGTATGTCAAGCTGCAGGGACTGTGCACATTTGGAAGAAATCACGGGGCAGGATAGAATCAGGAATGCAGGGCTTTCACATCCCTGTCCCCTCCTGGGGCTGCTCACAGCAGTCTGGAAGGCTCAGATGTCACAGTCTGGGAGGAGGACTCCAAGCCTTAGGTGTACAAGCTAAGAAAGCACTGGCTCTTGCCCCATTGGGATTAGGAGCTGAAACTCAATTGCAATATGAGCTGGGAGGATCCGTTTTTCAGTTTTCTCTTGCCTATTCCATGCTCATGGCTGGGTAAGCACCAGCTCCTCTTTGGGCAGAATCAGGGTATGGGAACCTGAACCCTGGTTGACCTAAAGTTATGAACCTGAGCAGGTTTTCTAGAGCTTTAATATGAGACCAACCTCTGTTTGAGGATGCCAGCCTGCAGGGGAATCAATATTTTCCTGGTTAATTTTTCTGATTAACCCTTACTGCTCAGTATTGGTTTGGGCATCATTCAGTTCTAAGTGTTTTTCTAAGTGGGATCATACTTATCAATAATTACCTTAAATGTAAACGGGCTGAATGCCCCAACCAAAAGACAAAGATTGGCCGATTGGATACAGAAACAAGACCCCTATATATGTTGTCTACAAGAGACCCACCTCAAACCTAGGGACACATATAGACTGAAAGTTAAAGGCTGGAAAAAGATATTCCATGCAAATAAAGACCAAAAGAAAGCAGGAGTGGCAATACTCAGATAAAGTAGACTTTAAAATAAAGGCAGTGAAAAGAGATAAAGATGGACATTACATAATGATCAAAGGATCAATCCAGGAAGAAGAAATAACAATTATAAATATTTATGCACCTAACATAGGAGCTCCACAATATGTAAGGCAAATGCTAACAAGTATGAAAGGGGAAATCAACAACAACACAATAATAGTGGGAGACTTTAATACACCACTCACACCAATGGACAGATCAACTAGACAGAAAAGTAACAAGGAAATTCAAACTTTAAATGATACAATAGACCAACTAGACCTAATTGATATCTATAGGTCATTCCACCCCAAAACAAGGAATTTCACCTTTTTCTCAAGTGCACACGGGACCTTCTCCAGGATAGATCACATCCTGGGCCATAAATCTAACCTTGATAAATTCAAAAATATTGAAATCATCCCAAGCATCTTTTCTAACCACAATGCAGTGAGATTAGACATCAACTACAGGAGAAAACCTTTCAAAACTTCCAACATATGGAGGCTCAACAACACACTGCTGAATAACCAACAAATCACAGAAGAAATCAAAACTGAAATTCAGTTATGCATGGAAACGAATGAAAATGAAAACACAACAGCCCAAAACCTATGGGACACTGTGAAAGCAATGCTAAGGGGAAAGTTCATAGCAATACAAGCTCACCTCAGGAAACAAGAGAAAAATCAAATAAATGACCTTACTTTACACCTAAAGCAACTAGAAAGGGAAGAGATGCAGAAGCCCAGGTCTAGTAGAAGGAAAGAAATCTTAAAGATCAGGGCAGAAATAAATGCAAAGGAAACAAAAGTGACCATAGCAAAAATCAACCAAGCCAAAAGCTGGTTCTTTGAGAAGATAAATAAAATTGACAAACCATTAGCCAGACTCATGAAGAAACAAAGGGAGAAGAACCAAATCAACAGAATTAGAAATGAAAACAGAGAGATCACAACAGAAAACACAGAAATACAAAGGATCATAAGAGACTATTATCAGCAACTATATGCAAATAAACTGGACAATTTGGATGAAATGGACAAATTCCTAGAAAAGTATAACTTTCCAAGACTAAACCAGGAAGAGATAGATAATATTAATAGACCCATCACAAGCATGGAAATTGAAACCGTAATCAGAAATCTTCCAAAAAACAAAAGCCCAGGACCAGATGGCTTCACAGCTGAATTCTACCAAAAATCTAGAGAAGAGCTAACACCTATTCTACTCAAACTCTTCCAGAAAATTGCAGACGAAGGTAAACTTCCAAACTCATTCTATGAGGCCTCCATCACCCTAATTCCAAAACCCGGCAAAGATGCCACAAAAAAAGAAAACTACAGGCCAATATCACTGATGAACTTAGACGCAAAAATCCTCAACAAAATTCTAGCAAATAGAATCCAACAACACATCAAAAAGATCATACATCATGATCAAGTAGGCTTTATCCCAGGGATGCAAGGATTCTTCAATATTCATAAATCGATCAATGTAATACACCACATTAACAAATTGAAGAATAAAAACCACATGATTATCTCAATAGATGCAGAGAAAGCCTTTGACAAAATTCAACATCCATTTATGATAAAAACCCTCCAAAAAGTAGGAATAGAAGGAACATACCTCAACATAATAAAAGCTATATATGACAAACCCACAGCAAACATTATCCTCAATGGTGAAAAGCTGGAAGCATTCCCCCTGAAATCAGGAACAAGACAAGGGTGCCCACTCTCACCACTACTATTCAACATAGTTTTGGAAGTTTTGGCCACAGCAATCAGAGCAGATAAAGAAATCAAAGGAATACAGATTGGAAAAGAAGAAGTAAAACTCTCTCTGTTTGCAGATGACATGATCCTCTATATTGAAAACCCTAAAGACTCTACGAGAAAATTACTAGAGCTAATCAGTGAATATAGCAAAGTTTCAGGATATAAAATCAACACACAGAAATCCCTGGCATTCCTATACACTAACAGTGAGAAATCAGAAAGAGAAATTAAGGAAACAATCCCATTCACCATCGAAACAAAAAGAATAAAATACTTAGGAGTATTTCTACCTAAAGAATCAAAAGACTTGTATATAGAAAACTATAGAACACTGATGAAAGAAATCAAGGAGGACACAAACAGATGGAGAAATGTACCGTGCTCATGGATTGGAAGAATCAATATAGTGAAAATGAGTATACTACCTAAAGCAATCTATAGATTCAATGCAATTCCTATCAAGCTACCAGAGGTCTTCTTCAAAGAATTAGAACAAATAATTTCTCAATTTGTATGGAAATACAAAAAACCTCGTATAGCCAAAGCAATCTTGAGAAAGAAGAATGGAACTGGCGGAATCAACCTACCTGACTTTAGGTTATACTACAAATCCACAGTCATTAAGACAGTATGGTACTGGCACAAAGACAGAAACATAGATCAATGGAACAGAATAGAAAGCCCAGAGATAAATCCACGCATCTATGGACACCTTATCTTTGACAAAGGAGCCAAGAATATACAATGGAGAAAAGACAACCTCTTTAACAAGTGGTGCTGGGAAAACTGGACAGCCACTTGTAAAAGAATGAAACTAGAACACTTTCTAACACCATACACAAAGATAAACTCAAAATGGATCAAAGATCTAAGCATAAGACCAGAAACTATAAAACTCCTAGAGGATAACATAGGCAAAACACTCTCTGCCATAACCCAAAGCGGGATACTTCATGACCCACCTCCCAGAATATTGGAAATAAAAACACGAATAAACAAATGGAACCTAATTAAAATTAAAAGCTTTTGCACAACAAAGGAAACTATAAGCAAGGTGAAAAGACAGTCTTCAGAATGGGAGAAAATAATAGCCAATGAAGCAACAGACAAACAATTAATCTCAAAAATATACAAACAACTCCTGCAGCTCCATTCTAGAAAAATAAACGACCCAATCAAAAAGTGGGCCAAAGAACTTAACAGACATTTCTCCAAAGAAGATATAAAAATGGCTAGCAAACACATGAAAAGATGCTCAACATCACTCATTATCAGAGAAATGCAAATCAAAACCACAATGAGGTACCACTTTACACCAGTCAGAATGGCTGCCATCCAAAAGTCTACAAGCCATAAATGCTGGAGAGGATGTGGAGAAAAGGGAACCCTCTTACACTGTTGGTGGGAATGCAAACTAGTACAGCCACTATGGAAAACAGTGTGGAGGTTCCTTAAAAAACTGCAAATAGACCTGCCATATGACCCAGCAATCCCACTGCTGGGCATATACACCAAGGAAACCAGAATTGAAAGAGCCACGTGTACCCCAATGTTCATCGCCACATTGTTTACAATAGCCAGGACATGGAAGCAACCTAGATGCCCATCAACTGACGAATGGATAAGAAAGCTGTGGTACATATACACAATGGAATATTACTCAGCATTAAAAAAAAATTCGTTTGAAGCAATTCTACTCAGATGGACGAAACTGGAGCCCATTATCCAGAGTGAAGTAAGCCAGAAGGAAAAACAACAATACAGTATACTAACGGATATATATGGAATTTAGAAAGACGGTAACGAGAGCCCAACATGCGAGACAGCAAAAGGAACGCAGATGTATAGAATAGACTCGTGGACTTTGTGGATGAGGGTAAGGGTGGGATGATATGGGAGAAGGGCATTGAAGCATGTTTATTGTCATGTGTCTAATCAATCGCCAGCCCAGGATTGATGCTCTGGGCTGGTACAGCGAGATTTCCCGGGGGGGAGGGAGGAGGGAGGGGGGTTCCGGAGGGGAAGCATATGTAAACCCATGGTGATATCATGACAATGTATGGCAAAAACAATAAAAAAAAAATAAGTGTTTTTCTAATTTCCTTTTGTGATTTCTTACTTTATTTATTTGTAAATATGTTTTATAACATTTAAAACACAAGCAATCCTCTCAACTTTATATTATGACAATTTCTCCATGTACAGAAAATTTAGGAAAAAAGTAGAATGAATTCCCACATAACCTACTCCTACATTCAATAATTGTATACATGCTGTCACAATTACTGTTTTCTCTCCCTCTTTCTATTTCTATCTTTTTATCACAAAGTTGCTAAACCTTATAAATTATGTTGAAGATATTAATATCATAGCACTTCTTCCCTAAATATTTATGCATATATCTCCTGGAAATAACATTCTTTAAATACTTTAAAACAATGGGATGATATGGGAGAATGGCATTGAAACATGTTAATTATCATATGTAAAATCAGTCACCAGCTCAGGATTGATGCTAGGGGCTGGTGCTCGGAGACTTCCCAGGGGGAGGGAATAGGGAGGGAGGAGGGAGAGGGGTTCTGTAGGGGGAGCATATGTAAACCCATGGTGGTTTCATGTCATTGTATGGCAAAACCAGCACAATAAAATAAAGAAAATTTTAAAAAATAAAATAAATAAAACAATGTTTTTAACACACTTAATTTAAGTAAAATTATTGCAATAATATATAGTATAAGCTGGGATTTAGTCTTTATTGAAATGTTCCAGTATCCCCCAAATACATTTTGTAGTAGAGGTCTTTGAATCAGTATCCTGTCAAAGTTCACATATTACATTTGCTTCTAGTATTTCTTTAACTTCTTTTATTCTGGAACATTCCCTCTACATTTTCTTTCACAACATTGACTTTTTATTGTGTCCAAACCTTTCATTGTATAAAACAACTCTCAGTCTGGTTCTCATTATTTCATCCTTCTGTCATTCTATTTAGCCTTCAACCTCTGCATTTTCCATAAATGAAAGTGAGGTCTGGAAGCTTGATTTGCCTTGGATTGAACATATTTTGGCATGAGACTTCTTAGGATGCTGTATCTTCTTAGGCGAGGTCCTGATGTGAAATTTCTCACCTTTGTAAACCTCAGGTTAGTTTATTTTGCTAAAATGTGGTGACTGACAAGGTTCCTCATTGTAAAGTCATTTTATTTCTCTCTTTCCAATTAATAAGCAATCTGTGGGATGATTGATTTATGCCACCATCTGACTATAATGTTCTCCAACAACATTTCACAGAATGGTTTTATTATCCACTGATGTTCCATGCCCAATCCATTATTACATTGGTGGTTCAAGCAGAATGAGTTTTCAAGTCTAGCGTTTATTCTGCCTTTATTTCCTGACTTTCTTTGTAAAGAAGAGCTCTTGGTTCCCCTTCCTCTCTCCCTCTCTCCCTGTATTTTTGAGATTCATGATGGACTACCATGTCTCAGTGTGCACCCACTCAGAACTTGCCCTCAGCACTGGCAGCTGGGAGCAGAAGGAGAAATGCCAATACCTGCAAGGTAGCTCTGACAGAGAGCTGGAATAAGAGGGATCTCCAGTCTGGAGTAGACTTTATCACTGAATCAGGAAGGCAGTAGGAAAAGAGTGGGTCTCTACTTGGATACCAGAGAGTCTTGCTATTCCTATTAAATTTTAGGAGATTTTCTTGAGTATTTGTTTTATTTGCTATATGCCTTAGGAGATTTTCAAGAGCTCTGATTCTTTTAAAATAATTTTCATCAGTTTTACTGGAGAATGGGTCCATGGAACTCCTCACGGTCATGCTGTACACTGCAGTCCTGTTATATATTTCTAATTTTATTTCATTGAGGTTTGAGAATATGCTTTGGATTATTTAAATCTTTTCCAATTTATCAAGGCTTGTTTTATGTCATAATATAGGGGCTCTCTTGGAGAATGTCCAAGTGCACTTAAGAAGAGTGTTTATTCTGTTTTTGTTGGGTATAGTGTTTTTTTTTTAATAGATGTCTGTTATGTCTATTTGGTTTACAGTGTTTTTCAAGTCTCCCAATTCCTTGTTAGTTTTCTGTCTAGTTGTTCTATCCATTATAGAAAGTAGGGCATTTTAGTATCCCACTGTTATTTTTGAATTTTCTGTTTCTTTTTTTTTCCAGTTCTTTCAGTGTTAATGTATTTTGAAGCCCTTTTAAAATGTATACACCTATGTATTATTGTTATATCTTCCTGATTCATTGGCCAGTTTTTCATTATAAAGTATTCTTATTTCTCCCCAATTATCTTTTTAAAATTTTAAAGTCTTTTTTGTTTTGTGTTCCTATTGTTCTATTCTTTCTTCTTCCTTCTCTTGTTGGTATTGTTATAAATATTATGTCTACATATAAAATAAATCCATCAATACATTATATTTATCATTCTATATAACTTTATGTTTCAAAGAAGCTAAAGGAAAGAAGGAAAGGCAGGAAGGAAATATTTATAGTTTTGTTATATTAAGTGAATTTGAGTTACCACATAGTATCATTTTATTACTCCAGAACAAATTTGTTCACATCTGTTTCCTTTGTACGTTTGTCTAAAATATTATATTTATATATTATAGATCCAAAAATATGATTGTTGCTTAAAGCAATTGCTTTTTAAATCAAATGAGACAAAAAGGAGAATAAGTATGCAATTATAGTGCATTTTGCAATTACTTGCCCAGTTACTTTTACTGATGCACTTTCTTTTTTCATGTGGATTCAGATTTTCCTTTGCTGTTACTTGCATTTAGCCTGAAGAAATTCCTTTAGCAGTTCTTATAAGAATTATCTGATGTCAAGTCATTTTCTCAGTTTTTAATTTATCTCAGAATATTTTTATTTGGCCTTAATATTTAAAGCATTATTTTACTGGATATAATTTTTGATTGACAGTTTTCTATTTCCTGCATTACTTTAGATATGTTATCCCATTGTGTTCTGGCCTCCATTTTTCTTGAAAAGTCAGTTGTTGATTTCGTTGGACTTTTCTTGTATGTGAATCTATTTTCTCTTGCTGTTTTTAAGATTTTCTCTTTGTCTTTGACTTTCAACAACTTTTTCTTGATGTGTATGGGTGTGAATTTCTTTGCATTTATTCTACTTGGAGTTCATTGAACATTTTGGTTTTGAAGATTAATATTTTTCATCAGATTTGGACATTTTTAGTTATAATTTATTCAAGTATTTTTCCTACTCTTTTGCCTCTCTTCTCCATCTGTGACTCCTTTTATGTAGATGTTGTTGTTTTTAATGGTGCCCCATATTTCTCTGATTTTTTATTAATATATTATTTTAATTTTCTTTCCACTTATCAGATGGCATAAACTCTATGAATTTACAAGTTTGCTGATTTTTTCTTCATCGACTCAAGTAATATATATATATCGCATGCATTTGCTACCTGAGGCTTTACTGATGTAGTCATCATAATGAATCATTTCACTGACCCTCAGAAATAACCTATAAATGGAATTAGGATTGCAATAATGAATAAATAAATGTGTAGAAAATTATTGAAAGCATCTGTTGCTTCTGCGAATTTAGGAAGTAATCAACCATGTCTGGGAGAAACTGGTATGCACTTCATCATGATCATGGGCTTCCCTGTGCCTCAGCTGGTAAAGAATCTGCCTGCAAAGTGGGAGACCTGGGTTTGATCCCTGGGTTGGGAAGATCCCCTGTAGAAGGAAAAGGCTACCCACTCCAATATTCTGGCCTGGAGAATTCCATTGGTTGTATAATCCATGGGGTTCCAAAGAGTCGGCCACAACTGAGCAACTTTCACTTTTCATCATGATCATAAGGCTATTACACAGAAAATCAAATTATTAGAACCTTGTTATGATTCTTGGAATTAATATATATACATTTACTTTTTTAGTAAAATTATATATATATATATATACACATATGTATATATGTGTATATATAATGTTCTTTGGAGGAAAGTCTAGTATATAAGACATTGGTAATTATTTTTATCATTTTCTCCATATATAGTTTAATTTGCTTTTTTATTGTAAATGGAAGCGACATAAGAGCAGCATTTATATTTTCAAAAGTACTAAGTGAGAATTGGGACTGTATGAAATGGCACCTATTTTTTAGAAACAAGACCGCCCTTTCTAAACCAACATAAGAAATATCTGCCCCCCACTCCCAGTGCCCAGAACCCAATCCAATTATATTTAGTTATTATTTACTTCTTTCAAGTTGGATAACTGAGGCTTAGAGAACTAAGGCAATAGAACCTGAGATTTGGCAGAAAATGAAACATTAGGTCCACAAATGTTTTCTAAAGCACAAAAATGTCTATCAGTATTCATATTGATAAAATGTTAGTGGAGAAAAACTTAGCAAATCATTTGGGGCACTAATCTCTGGTAGATTCTGTGAACAGTTTTTTACTTTATTGTTCCAAGTAATCCTCTCAATGACATTGTGAAATACATATTACTTGTTCCACTTAACAAAATTTATTAAAAAAAAAAAAAGAAACTTCAAGTAGGTTCAGTAAACAATCTTAAGACACCTTTGTTTTTCTCACTCATCCTACCCAGTCCATCAATTTTCATTCAGTCCCAACCTCCAAATGTGTCTTTTGCCCACATGCCACTAGTAACTCTCCGTATATTGGCTAGAATAGTCCATTTTAAAACATATATCTGAACATGTGACCTGTCTGGCTTAAACTTTTTATGTGGCTTATCATTGCTCTCAGAATAAAACCTCGATTTATCAGAGCCCATGGATGCATCTCTGGTGTGGTCTGGTAATTACCTCTTCCATGATATCATCTCCTTCTAGTCCTTAGCTAACTCTTTACAGCTACATGGGTACTCTACACAACTTTCAGACATGCCATGTTTGTCCCCACCTCTTTCCACTGTTTGCTTTTATTTTTGCTAGAACGCATTTCCCAGATGGTCCCCTGAGCTGTTCCTTCTCATTTATTCAGACATCAGGCCAAATATACTTGATCTAGAGGGTAATGATTTTCCCTGTTCTAGCTAATTAGTCATCTCCAGCACATAGAAGATTTTTAACATTTCAATTGACTAGATGGATGGATATATGAATCAGTAGTTGAATGGTTAAATGACAGTTATAAGCAAAGAGGCTGGAAACCACACTCAAGTATTTCTGAATCCTAAGATTATTTTATTTCCATTGCATTACTTTCATCTGTGTGGTTTTTTAAAAGTCTGGCTTATTGAATTATAGTTTACATACAGAAGAATTTATCTCTTTGAAGTGTAGAGATCAGTGAATTGTTTTTTTATTTTTTTGATCAGTGAGTTTTGACAAATGTGTACAGTGTACAAATGTGCTCACAAACACAATAAAGATACAGACCCAGTTCATCACTCTAAACATTTCCCCATGTCTTTGCTATCATTTTACTCCTCCTCTTTCCATGCCCCTGGAGAAGAGAAAGGCTACCCACTCCAGTATTCTGGCCTGGAGAGTTCCATGGACTGTATAGTCCATGGGGTCACAAAGAGTCAGACATGACTGAGCAACTTTCACTTCACTTTAACTCATCCAGGCCTTTCTAATTGCTGCCCATTATGGTAGCCATACTCTCTTTGCCTTTGGCTGTTGAGTGCTGTCATTTGGTCCCTGCTACTCCAGGGTCTACTATTCTGATTTTGTTTGTTTGTTTGTTTTTTAAATTTTCTTTACTTTATTGTGTTGGTTTTGCCATACATTGACATGAATCTGCCATGGGTATACATATGTTCCCCTTCCATAACCCCCCTCCCTCCTCCCTCCCGATTCCCTCCCCATGGGTCATCTCGGTGCACCAGCCCTGAGCATCAACCCTGGGCTGGCGATTGGTTTCATATATGATAATTAACATGTTTCAATGCCATTCTCCCATATCATCCCACCCTTGCCCTCTTCCACAGAGTCCACGAGACTGTTCTATACATCTGCATTTCTTTTGCTGTCTCACATGCAGGGTTCTCGTTGCCATCTTTCTAAATTCCATATATATGTGTTAATATACTGTATTGTTGTTTTTCCTTCTGGCTTACTTCACTCTGGATAATAGGCTCCAGTTCTGTCCACCTGAGTAGAATTGATTCAAATGAATTGTTTTTAATGGCTGAGTAATATTCCATTGTGTATATGTACCACAGCTTTCTTATCCATTCGTCAGTTGATGGGCATCTAGGTTGCTTCCATGTCCTGGCTATTGTAAACAATGCAGCGATGAACATTGGGGTACACTGTCTCTTTCAGTTCTGGTTTCCTTGGTGTGTATGCCCAGCAGTGGGATTGGTGGGTCATATGGCAGTTCTATTTCCAGTTTTTTAAGGAATCTCCACACTGTTCTCCATAGTGACTGTACTAGTTTGCATTCCCACCAACAGTGTAAGAGGGTTCCCTTTTCTCCACATCCTCTCCGGAATTTATTGCTTGTAGACTTTTGGAAGGCAGCCATTCTGACTGGTGTAAAGTGATACCTCATTGTGGTTTTGATTTGCATTTCTCTGATAATGAGTGATGTTGAACATCTTTTCATGTGTTTGTTAGCCATTTTTATGTCTTCTTTGGAGAAATGTCTGTTAAGTTCTTTGGCCCACTTTTTGATTGGGTCATTTATTTTTCTGGAATGGAGCTGCAGGAGTTGCTTGTATATTTTTGAGATTAATTGTTTGTCCGTTGCTTCATTGGCTATTATTTTCTCCCATTCTGAAGGCTGCCTTTTCACCTTGCTTATAGTTTCCTTTGTTGTGCAGAAGCTTTTAATTTTAATTAGGTCCCATTTGTTTATTTGTGCTTTTATTTCCGATATTCTGGGAGGTGGGTCATAGAGGATCCTGCTTTGGTTTATTTCAGAGAGTGTTTTGCCTATGTTTTCCTCTAGGAGTTTTATAGTTTCTGGTCTTATGATTAGATCTTTGATCCATTTTGAGTTTATTTTTGTGTATGGTGTTAGAAAGTGTTCTAGTTTCATTCTTAGGAGTATTTCTACCTAAAGAAACAAAAGACGTATATATAGAAAACTATAAAACACTGATGAAAGAAATCAAAGAGGACACAAATAGATGGAGAAATATACCGTGTTCATGGATTGGAAGAATCAATATAGTGAAAATAAGTATACTACCCAGAGTAATCTATAGATTTAATGCAATTCCTATCAAGCTACCAGAGGTCTTTTTCAGAGAATTAGAACCAATAATTTCACAATTTGTATGGAAATACAAAAAACCTCGTTTAGCCAAAGCAGTCTTGAGAAAGAAGAATGGAACTGGAGGAATCAACCTACCTGACTTTAGGCTATACTACAAAGCCACAGTCATCAAGAGAGTATGGTACTGGCACAAAGACAGGAATATAGATCAATGGAACAAAATAGAAAGCCCAGAGATAAATCCACACATCTATGGACACCTTATCTTTGACAAAGGAGGCAAGAATATACAATGGAGAAAAGACAATCTCTTTATCAAGTGGTGCTGGGAAAACTGGAAGCCACTTGTAAAAGAATGAAACTAGAACACTTTCTAACACCATACACAAAAAAGGGTCTACTATTCTTATTGCATTTCGGTTTCCAACTAGGTGAGTGAAATTCTCATTCTAAAAGTGCAAAATGTAGTTGCTCAGTCGTGTCTGACTCTTTGTGACCCCATGAACTGTAGCCTGCTAGGTTCCTTTGTCCATGGAATTCTCCAGGCAGAAATACTGGAGTGAGTAGCCATTCCCTTCTCCAGGGGATCTTCCCAACCCAGGGACTGAACCCAGTTCTTCTGCACTGCAACAAGATTCTTTACCATTTGAGCCACCAGAGAAGACTCAAGGACATATAAAACACACGATTAAAACATGAGAAGGCAGAAAAATCTGAGGCAAGAGAAATAAAGAGAAAAGGGAAAATAGTTGCAAACGGGATAGATATCAATCCAAATATATCAATAATGATTTATAATTTGAATCATCTAAATTCACCAACTTAAAGATATGTGCCTCCAGAGTGGACAAAAAACAAGATACAGCTACATGTCACCTCCAAAAAGAAGCCCACTCTAAGTATAAAGACTCCCATATGTTAAAAAGGGGAGGGGATGCAGGAGGAGCCACCATTCTGAGGACATACCATCAATCAAAAGAAACCCAGAGTGTGTGTGTCGATTTCAGACAAGGCAAACTTCAAATAAGGAAAGTTATGAGGGATAAAGAGAAGTATTACACAATGATATGGGGGCAACATTTTCAAAAGGCATAGCAATCCCAAACGTGTATGTGCCTAATATCAGAGCATTAAAATATGTGAGGTAGAACTGTGAATTAAAACAACAGTGAGCTACCACTACATAACTCTTAATTTGGCTAAAATCCAAACAAATGAAAATACCAAATGCTGCAGAAGATACCAACCAAGAGGTCTGATCCCACCATGTGTCCTGGATTTGAACAATTAAGCAAATGGGTGATGGATGGAGAATGCCAAGCTTCTCACTGTTCAAATGGGAACTTACAGAAAACCAAGGGGAGCCTGCTAGAATGAATTATGTCATAATGGACATGACCATGAATTGAAATTTGGCACATCAGTAGAACTCATGTTAAGCTTAATACAAACACAGGTGGTCACATATAGACATATTTTTATATACGCAAACATTATGATATACCTAGTGCCCAGGTCTTTGTCTCTGGAAACATTCTCCAAATAAAGAAATCAGTGTTTCTTATAGAAAGAGATGATTCTAGTTTCTGGGGTAGGAAATACACAAGACAATTCTAGAACAGCTTTTAATGTCAAATAGTAAGAAAATTCTCAAAAAGAAAAAAAAAATCACAGTATAGGGATTATTTTAAAACACATGTAAGTCTACTAACAGCTTTCCATGGCACAGTTGGGGTTATTTGAGCAATAAAATAAGTATTTGTGTGTGTAAAGTCACTCGGTCGTGTCCAACTCTCTGCAACACCATGGACTATAGCCCACCAGGCTCCTCTGTCCATGGGATTTCCCAAGCAAGAATTCTGGAGTGGGTTACTATTTTTTTCTCCAGGGTATCTTCTCAACCTAGGGATAGAACCTGAGTCTCTTATGTCTCCTGTATTGGCAGGAGAGTACTTAACCACTGCACCACCTAAATATCCCTGACTTCATACTGATATAAATAAATGATTGCATAATAAACATACTATCATTATAGGATTAAAAATAATTTATATACATATTCCATCCTCAAGGAGGAGGAGCATGAATCTCACTCAAAAATAGGTTGCACATGGTAATTTGTTTCCAAAGTGTACCATATGGAAAGAGGGAGAAAGAATAACTTTACAGTGGAGAAACCTGATGAATACAATTTCAGCTGGGTGATTAAGGTCAACATCAACAGTAATACATCAAATTGATAATAAGTACCCTTGATAAGATATGATGAACATGGTATGTTGGCTTTCCTTCAGAAAACCCATAAACTCATTATAATTAGGAGAGAAACATCAGAAAAATCCCAGTTGCAATCTGGAGACAGTCTACAAACTGCTTTATCATTACTTTTCAATACTGTCAAGGTCTTTAAAAGAGAAAAGAGTCTCTGAAAAACCATCACATCCAGAAAGGTTCTAAAGAGACCCAATGACTCAAAACTATCATCAGCTATCTCATATTTTGGCCAGCTCTTCAGAAAATGGTATTTATGTTCACTGACAGTAGGAAAAGGAAAGGACATTAAAGGTTTCAGGGAACTAATCTGGAAACACAAGAGACGTGGATTCAATCCCTGGGTCAGGAAAATCCCCTGGTGGAGGAAATGGCAACCAGCAACAGATACTCAAAATTCGCCTGCATTTGCCTTGCATATAGCCTGAAACACAAATTCATGTATGTAGGGTCTCTCCTGTCATTTAAACACTCCCAGATTTCCATTCTAACGTAACCCTAATTGTGATAGTCCAATATCTAAGAGCATGGTGGAAAACAGGTGGAAGTTTTTCTGCTTCTTTGTTTTCTATTTTATTTTTTTAAATAAATTTTATGTTTAGAACAGTTTTAGATGTATAGAAAAGAGAGTGCAGAGAGTTCCCACATATCCTATACCCAGTTTCCCTGATTATTAACATCTTAAATTAGTATGCACATTTGTCACAATTAATGAACAAATATTGATATATTATTATGAACAAAATTATTTTAGTTATTAAATAATAAATATAATTATATTATTATTAACTATTTATTCAGATTTCTTTAGTTTTTACCTAATGTCTCTTTATATTTTATATTGTCACTGAAATGGAAGGAAATAACATTTCATCCTCTTCAACATCCCAGAACACTTCCACTTTTCTCACAATTAATATTTATCTAATCCTGAACCCTGTGATATTGATTGTCTTCATGGAAATGAATGAAAAATAGAAAACATCTTGCTAATAAACACATGACTTAACTTCATGTACCTTTGTTTTTATTTTCTTTTTTTTTTGTCTCTTCCTCTAGTGTCAGTGTTGCCTTTATCAAAAGTTTCCAGAAAATGTGACTGAAGAACTAAATATGTTTGATTACGTATGTATTTTTATGTTGGCCTTCACATTGATTTGTCTATTTGAAAGGCTGAGTGTGTAGGAGAGTGTCAGTCAGTCAGTCAGTTGAGTCTCTCAGTTGTGTCCGACTGTTTGTGACCCCGTGGACCACAGCACGCCAGGCCTCCCTGTCCATCACCAACTCCTGGAGCTTACTCAAACTTGTGTCCACTGAGTCAGTGATGCCATCCAATCACATCCTCTGTTGTCCCCTTCTCCTCCTTCCTTCAATCTTTCCCAGAATCAGAGTCTTTTCAAATGAGTTAGTTCTTCACATCAGGTGGCTTAAGTATTGGAATTTCATCAGTCCTTCCAATGAACACTCAGGACTGATTTCCTTCAGAATTGATGGGTTTGATCTCCTTGTTGTCCAAGGGACTCTCAAAAGTCTTCTCTAACACCATAGTTCAAAAGCATCAATTTTTCGGTGCTCAGCTTTCTTTATAGTCCAACTCTCATATCCATACATGACTACTGGATAGCCTTGGCTAGATGGACCTTTGTTGGCAAAGTAATGTTTCTGTCTAGTTGATCATAATTTTTCTTCCAAGGAGTAAGCATCTTTTAATTTCATGGCTGCAGTCAACATCTGCAGTGACTTTGAAGCCCAAAAAAGCAAAGTCTGCCACTGTTTCCACTGTTTCCCCATCTATTTGCCATGAAGTGATGGGACTGGATGCCATGATCTTAGTTTTCTGGATGTTGAGCTTTAAGTAAACTTTTTCACTCTCCTCTTTCACTTTCATCAAGAGGCTCTTTAGTTCTTCACTTTCTGCTTTAAGGGTGGTGTCATCTGCATATCTGAGGTTATTGATATTTCTCCTGGCAATCTAGATTCCAGCTTGTGCTTCTTCCAGCCCATGTTTCTCATGATGTACTCTGCATACAAGTTAAATAAGCAGGGTGACAATATACAGCCTTGACATACTCCTTTCCCTATTTGGAACCAGTTGTTCCATGTTGTACCATGTCCAGTTTTAACTGTTGCTTCCTAACTTACATACAGATTTATCAGGAGGCAGATCAGGTGGTCTGGTATTCCCATCTCTTTCAGAATTTTCCAGTTTGTTGTGATCCACACAGTCAAAGGCTTTGGCATGGTCAAGAAAGCAGAAATAGATGTTTTTCTGGAACTCTCTTGCTTTCTCATTGATCCAGTGGTTGTTGGCAACTTGATCTCTGGTTCCTCTGTCTTTGCTAAAGCCAGCTTGAACATCTGGAAGTTCACAGTTCACATATTGTTGAAACCTGGCTTGGAGAATTTTGAACGTTTCTTTACTAGTGTGTGGGATGAGTGCAATTGTGCGGTTGTTCAAGCATTCTTTGGCATTGCTTTTCTTTGGGATTGGAATGAAAACTGACATTTTCCAGTCCTGTGGCCACCACTGAGTTTTTCAAATTTGCTGGCATATTGAGTGCAGCACTTTCACAGTATCATCTTTTAGGATTTGAAATTGTTCAACTGGAATTCCATCACCTCCACTAGCTTTGTTTGTAGTGATGCTTTCTAAGGCCCACTTGACTTCGTATTCCAGGATGTCTGGCTCTAGGTGAGCGATCACACCATAGTGATCATCTGGGTCATGAAGATCTTTTTTTTTTCATTGAAAATGTTTTATAGGCCTTTTGGATAGAAACAGGAATTTATTTGCCAGGAAGGATGATCCCATCATACTTCTGCTGGAACCAGCGCATGGCCTCCTCTTTGCTGATTCTGTGCTTGGCCCCATTGCAGCCTGTCCTGCGCTTCTTGTCCACGATGCTGAAACCTGGCCTACCAAACACCATGCAGAAGTCCAGGCCGTCGATACCGATGCTTGGGTCATACTTGATCCCCAGATCAATGTGTTCTTGGATCCCAAAGTCAAAGTTTCCAGTATCCGAGAAGTTATTTTTTCTTAACTCGTACTCTCGCACCTTTAGACCTTTCTCCAGGATTTCCTCTGCCTTGGCCCCACAGACTGTGCAGTGGACGGCAATCTTTTCATTTCTCCTGATGCCAAAGGATCTGACAGTGTATCTAGCTTTGGAGAACACCGGGGTCTGGCCTGTGAGCTGCTCCAGCACCTTGGCGGCCCGGGTCAGGCTGTGTCCACTCTCCCCGACGCAGATGTTGAGGCAGAGCTTGCGGATGCAAAGTTCCTGCATGGGGTTCTCCTTCTCGCCTTGATCCTGCACCATGACGAGAAACAGGAAGAGCCATGAAGATCTTTTTTGTACAGTTCTTCTGTGTATTCTTGCCACCTCTTCTTAATATCTTCTGCTTCTGTTAGGTCCATACTATTTCTGTCCTTTATTGAGCCCATTTTTGCATGAAATGTTCCCTTGGTATCTTTACTTTTCTTGAAGAGATCTCTAGTCTTTCCCATTCTATTGTTTTCCTCTATTTCTTTACACTGATCATTGAGGAAGGCTTTCTTATCTCTCCTTGGTATTCTTTGAAACTCTGCATTCAAATGGGTATATCTTTCCTTTTCTTCTTTGCTTTTTGCACGTCTTCTTTTCACCACTATTTGAAAGACTTCTCAGACAGCCATTTTGCTTTTTTGCATTTCTTTTTCTTGGGGATAGTCTTGATCCCTGTCTCTTGTACAATGTCATGAGCCTCTGTCTATAGTTCATCAGTCACTCTGTCTATCAGATCTAGTCCCTTAAATCTATTTGTCACTTCCACTGTATAATCATAAGTGGTTTGATTTAGGTCATACCTGAATGGTCTAGTGGTTTTCCCTACTTTCAATTTCAGTCTGAATTTGGCAATAAGGAGTTCATGATCTGAGCCATAGTCAGCTCCCGGTCTTGTTTTTGCTGACTGTATAGAGCTTCTCCATCCTTGGCTGCAAAGAATATAATCAATCTGATTTCAGTGTTGACCATCTGGTGAAGACCATGTGTAGAGTCTTCTCTCATGTTATTGGAAGAGGGTGCTTGCTATGATCAGTGCGTTCTCTTGGCACAACTCTATTAGCCTTTGCCCTGCTTCATTATGTACTCCAAGGCCAAATTTGCCTGTTATTCCAGGTGTTTCTTGACTTCCTACTTTTGCATTCCAGTTGCCTTTAATTAAAAGGATATCTTCTTTGGATGTTAGTTCTAAAATGTCTTGTAGGTCTTCATGGAGCCATTCAAATTCCTACCTATATTGCCAAGGTAACCATGAGATAAGTCCTTGCATCTCTCCTGGTCTGGGTTTCCTCATTTTCAGGGCCAATGATCACTGAGCATCCTTCTCCTTTATAGTTCCACAATGATAGAATGTGGGCTCTTTTCTGCAATCCAGTAGAGCTGTCAAATTGGCAAGAGTTTGTGAATAAGGGTACACTTTGGAATTTGGGCTTCCCAATTCAAGGATGGGACTCTACCTTGATTTGGGTGGGGTGAGAGAACTGGAATTTTCTCTAGAGAGAGATAATGTTTTCTCAATAGGCTTAGCCTGCCAGGCAGCATGTCTCGCCCACCAAGAAGGAGAAAATAGCACTGATGATAATTTGTTGGTTGGAATAACTTCTTGCAAAAAATGAAAGAGAAGTAAAAAGGCAGAATGAATGACTAACCTTTGCCTTGCCTTAGTAGAAAAGCTGGTGAAAGTTAGAAATATATTCATGTCTTTATTCACCCAGGCTCTCTACCTGAACCAATAACTATTCATGAAACTTTCCACATTAAACTTTCAGTTCCAGTAAAGTTCATAGCAGCTTCTAAAACTGCACTTGGAGGTGACAACATAACATTCCTTTGGGTCTGATGCATAGAGGCTTAAATGTGAGGGCTGAAAAAGGTTTCAGAGGGTATAGACATTCAGCCTTGTTTCTACCATGTGCCCAACACTTAATGTACATTAACAATCCTGGCTGGATGTTTCATGTGTATTATTTCTAATATTTCTAATACTCTTATAGAATAGGTGGTTTTTAAAAGAGTAAATGGAGGCCCAAATCAGAGTAAATAACTTACCAATTTCACTTACTGGTTTGAGTTTTTAACCCATATCTGTCTGAAAATGAAAGTGTTAGTCACTCAGTCATGTCTGACTCTTTGTGACCCCATGGACTGTAGCCCCCCAGGCTCCTCTGTCCATGGGATTCTCCAGGCAGGAATACTGGAGGGAATAGCCATTCCTTTCTCCAGGGCATCTTTCCCATACAGCTATCGAACCCAGTTCTTCTGCATTGCTGCCAGATTTTATACCATCTGAGCCACCAGGGAAGCCCATATCTGTGTAACTCCACCCTCTAAATTGTGTTCACATGAGTTAACTCCAGAGAATATAAAATTATTTCCTTCTCTATAATTGTTTGATTGTGTGAATCATATAGTATTCTATTTCTGCTTTCCCATAATTTTCTACAAGTCTGTGAGTGTTTGAAGCACAGGGATGGTGTTTTACTGGCCTCTGAATCCTCAGGATCTGGCAAGTGGTAAGTGCCCAGAAGGTTCTGTTCAGCTCAAGTCACACAATTAACTAGCCACAGAGCCAGAACTATATCCAGACCTCTTGACTCTGGGTCCAGAACTGTTTCACCACCACATTATTACTTTTAGATTTTTTAATCACATCCAATTTCCAGATTACTCTTGCCATAAAGCCTCTTACATCCCTCATGCCAAACCCTGCACATTTTTTCTTGGAAAAGAGTGAAGGTTCTCATTATGACCTCAAAGTCTTTAAATTTATTGAAGACGTTCTGGGTGCTGAGGGTGCAGGTTCTCTATGGGCTATAGCCCTTTCATGTGAATTTGCTCATTTCATTCTCACAACTCTCTGAGAGCAGGCTATGATTAACCCCATTTTACTGATGAAGAAGTTGAGAAATAAACATACTAATTGTCCAAGTTCTCAGAGCTGAGGAGAAAGTGTAGCTCTAGACAAGCATGATCTGAAAGATGAAGCTCCCTGCCCAGGGTGGGAGTTGAAAAGAAGAAATGTGGCCACAGTAGAAATCAAAAGTTTTAATCTCTTTTTTTTTTTGTGATATACCAAGTAGGATGTGTGTGTGTGTGTGTGTGTGTGTGTGTGTGTGTGTGTGTGTAATAACTGCTATATGTTGATCCTGAAGATACATTAGTAACACCAGGTTCTGAGGACCATTTAACTGAACTCACCTACTCCTTTTAATTCTTGTAAATTTCCACCCAGAGCTATTGAAACAAGGTTTTGAGCCCTTCCCACATTGAATCTGTGCATACTCTGGTTTCTTAGAAGGTCACATGGAGGACAAGATTTAGCACATTCCAAGGAGATTATCCTCAAAGTGCAAAAACCTGAAAAAGCATTGATAAAGGCTTAGCTGCATTATTCTGAAGACTGTGTTGTTGTGGGATAATCATATACAGCAAACCTCACTAAGTTCTGAGGTTTGTATCATTTTCTATGTCCTCCTTTCCCCCAGAGATTCTGAATCCTTCCTAGAGATTAAAATGTAATGATACAATGAATTGAAACAGAAAAGCATTAAAAATCATGCTTCAAAGTATTATAGGATATCTATGACATTATGCACACACATGGAAGGGGATTCAAATACAGCAAACAATTCTGTCACACACATATGTTTACATTTGTATACATTTTAAAATAATAGGATTGGGGTGTTCAGCTTTTCAAACCCCTAGCTAGAGGGAGTTGGGGGTACAACCACTGGGAAGAGGTATGGGCTGGCCTTAAGGCAGTGACTATGATGGAGAGGTGGATGGATAAAGAGGAGGTGAGTATCAACTTTGTCAAGTGCAGAATTATCATAAATTGTTAAAGCTGCAGTTGAAAGGCACATTTTCATCCATAAGGACGTTTAGTAGTTCATTCATTCTACAAATATTGAGGATCATTCTTACCACTTAGGTACACTTTATCCGCAAAACGTCCAAAGCCCCTGTCAACTAACTCCACATTGACTTTGAGCTGGAAGTTAGTAATTTAGTCATGTTCATAATCTTAGCTTTTTAATTCAGTCCAATATCACAACAACAATGAAAGATAAAGAAGTGTAAAATGATGAAGACACACAGAGAAAACAATTTAGAGAATTTATCTGAGGTAGAGGAAATAAACATCATATCTAACAAGAACACAGGGGAATAATTCAACCAGGGCAGTTTTCCTCTGAGGTGAAAGACCTTGCATCCTGGGGTTGGTTCAAAACGGATCAATTCTAGTGAGGTGGATGTATCTAGAGCCAATTATACAGGGTGAAGTAAGTCAGAAAGAGAAAAACATATATCATGTATTAATGCATATCTATGAAATCTAGAAAGATGGTACTGATGAACCCTATTTGTGGGGCAGCAATGGAGAGTTCGACAGAGAACAGACTTCTGCACACAGTGGGGCAAAGAGAGGGAGGGACAAACAGAGTAGCAGTGAAACCTACATTACCATGTGTAAAATAGATGGCCAGTGGGAATTTGCCTTATGTCTCAGGGAACTCAAATAGGGGCTCTGTGGTAACCTAGAGCAGTGAGATGGGGAGGGACACGGGAGGGAGGTTCAAAAGGGAGGGGACATATGTATATGTATACCCCTGGCCACCTGACCTGCCTCTTGAGAAACATATATGCACGTGAGGAAGCAACAGTTAGAACTGGACATGGAACAACAGACTAGTTCCAAATAGGAAAAGGAGTATATTGTCACCCTGCTTATTTAACTTATATGCAGAGTACATCATGAGAAATGCTGGGCTGGAGGAAGCACAGGTTGGAATCAATTTTACCAGGAGAAATATCAATAACCTCAGATATGTAGATGACAACGCCCTTATGGCAGAAAGTGAAGAAGAACTAAAGAGCCTCTTGATGAAAGTGAAAGAGGAGAGTGAAAAAGTTGGCTTAAAGCTCAACATTCAGAAAACTAAGATCATGGCAACAGGTCCTATCACTTCATGGCAGATAGATGGGGAAACAGTGTCAGACTTAATTTTGAGGGGGCTCCAAAATCACTGCAGATGGTGACTGCAGCCATGAAATTAAAAGACACTTACTCCTTGGAAGGAAAGTTAGGACCAACCTAGACAGCGTATTAAAAACCAGAGACATTACTTTGCCAACAAAGGTCCATCTAGTCAAGGCTATGGTTTTTCCAGTAGTCATGTATGGATGTGAGAATTGGACTATAAAGAAAGCTGAGCACCAAAGAATTAATGCTTTTGAACTGTGGTGTTGGAGAGGGTTCTTGAGAGTCCCTTGGACTGCAAGGAGATCCAACCAGTCCATTGTAGGGGAGATTAGTCCTGGGTGTTCATTGGAAGGACTGATGTTGAAGCTGAAACTCCAATACTTTGGCCACCTGATTTGAAGAGCTGACTCATTGGAAAAGACCCTGATGCTGGGAAGGGTTGAGGGCAGGAGGAGAAGGGGTCGACAGAGGATGAGATGGTTGGATAGCATCACTGACTCAACGGACATGGGTTTGAGTAATCTCAGGGAGTTGGTGATGGACAGGGAGGCCTGGTGTGCTGTAGTCCATGGGGTCACAAAGAGTCGGACTGAACTGAGAGTCCGCAAAGAGTCGGACTGAGCAACTGAACTGAACTGAACTGATGGCTTATTCATGCCAATTATTGCAGAAGCAATAAGATATTGTAAAGTAATCATCCTCTAATTAAAATTTAAAAAAGAGAAAAAAGAAAGAAAATCACTACTGCCTCGTGCTAACAAATAAGCAGCTCTTTTCAAGGGAAGAATAAGACTGCCAGGTGGCGTCATGCTTGGTGCCCTGGGGCAGGAGCAGCCACCTGTGAGAGAGACTCCAGAGAGCTGGGGAGAATGTCTGGGCTTCCCTCCATCCACAGCACACGCAGGGCACCCCACCACCAGGGGGGCCAGACTTCCTAAAAACCTTGGATTGCCGCTTTATGAGGAACAGACGCCGATGACATTCCTCGTAAATTCTAGTCCGTTTATTTGCTGTCTCCACTTCTACTTCCATAAAGCAAATTACATGTTGGTCTCTGGTTCCAGGCTGTCTTCCCAGTTCTCAGAACAGAGGGCAGTCAGGAGGGACAGACCTACGGCAGGAGTTGGGGTGGGGAAAAAGAGGGAGCTTGTTTTCTAGCAAATACTGTGCTGAGTGTGTATGTGGACACAGTTACACACACGTATGTATACAAATATACACATATTTACAGAGGGAGCTGGACATTTTGATGAGAAAATTCAAACATTTCATAGAGCAATTTCCCCTTATTCTTGCCTGGAAAATCCCAAGGACAGAGGAGCCTGGAGGGCTACAACCCTTGGAGTCACAAAAGAGTCGGACACAACTTAATGAGTAAAGAACAGAGCAATTCTCAAGGAGTATTTTAGAGTTTCTCTTTTTCTGAGTAAAAAAGAAGTATGCAGAAAAAAGCACATTTATTTTAAAGTTCCTTTTGGATTATATATTTACTGGGTATTTACCATTTGAATTACAGATTCATTTTATTTATTTATTTTTAATTTAATTTATTTTTAAAAATTTTTGCCACTTTATGTTTTAATTGAAGGAAATTGCTTTGCAGAACTCTGTTGTTTTCCTTTTTTTTTTTTGTTTATTTTCAAAGAGTTTTGGAGTGTAGTTTCTTTACAATGTTGTATTAGTTTCTATTTATAGCAAAGTGAATCCCCTCTCCTTTGGGCTTCCTCCCCACCTGATCAGCACAGCATGTT
The DNA here is from genome assembly GCA_007570785.1 of Antilocapra americana. Lineage (NCBI taxonomy): Eukaryota > Metazoa > Chordata > Mammalia > Artiodactyla > Antilocapridae > Antilocapra > Antilocapra americana. The sequence continues at coordinate 2,359,266 of ML663013.1, read as the reverse complement.
AAGTAGAGTTTCCTGTGCTGTACAGGAAGTCCTCGTCAGTTATCTATTTTATACATAGTGTTAATAGTTCATATGTGTCCAAACCAATCTCCCATTTGCTCCTACTTCCCCTTCCCCCTTGGGATGCATATATTTGTTCTCTCTGCCAGTCTCTCTCTAGAGTTTTTGTCTTGACCTAGCTTAGTGTATTTTGAATGGAGTTTGTAGCACATTGTACAGTTTTACATGATAATCCATGTTAGAAAACTATAGAGAATCTGGATAGTATGCATGCACTACAATCAAACGAAGCCCCTTAAACAGAAATGGCTAAGTGATAGCTGTCTGCCGGTCTGTGACTGAAGCAGCTTTCCTTCCACACAGGGAGAGCACCACTTTTTGTGGGAACTGCCCCTCTCCTAGACTCTCAGGTTGTGATTTGGGAGTGGTTGCCTCAAACCCCAGCCTAGTGGGTAGGAGCAGGTTCAAGATTTAGTCCATGTTTTCTCAGGCTTGGTCAGGGATGCCTGTTGTAAACCCAAGGCTTCTGGTGCCCTTCTCTCCATCCACTGGAGGAGGGGTTGCCTGATAGTAAAACACGGAGGCGAGTGGAATTGAAGGCTGATGGGGCGCAGTCTCCAAGGACATGGAGAGAGCATCCTGGTGTGGTGTGCCTGAGACCAGACACTTCACCTTTTGGGAGATGTTAACCTGTTGCAAGTGTTTCAGTCACTGGTAGGCTTCCCAGGCTGCGCTAGCGGTAAAGAATCTGCCTGACAATGCGGGAGAGGCAAGAGGTGAGTGTTCGATCCCTGGGTCGGGAAGATCCCCTGGAGGAGAAAATGGCAACCCACTCCAGTATTCTTGCCTGGAGAATCTCATGCACAGAGGAGCCTGGCGGGCTGCAGTTCATGGGGTCACAAAGAGTTGGACACAAATGAGCACACACACGCATACATACACACACAGGTTGAAGAGTGCTAAGTACATCATGATCACATACATGTTTTGGGAAGAAAGGGGAGAAAAAATTTTTCTCCATGCATAATAATTGCAATGGCTGTGCATCCTCGTCTTAAATTTGATCGTTTTATTCTACAGCTTCCAGAAGTACATCTGTCTGGCCATGTCTTCTCAGTTTGATTTCCTCAGACCCAGTCACTTGACACTGATTTCTACTCCAAATCTACCCTACGACATTTGTTCTTTCTCTGGAACTGGGGGTGTAAGGTGGTGAGAACCATTTCTAGGGCTTCTGCTTTGATCCAGAGACAACTGAGCATTTGGAATCTGACCCCACCTGGACCATGACCCTCACAGCTCTTCACCCCATTACTTCAGAATTTCTTACTCACTTGTGGGAAGCAGTCGAATTTGATTAGAAGGGATATTATAACTGTCTTGGCTCAGGCTGCCACAACAAAATGCCATACACTAGATGGCTTAAACAAAGATTTATTCCTCACAGTTCTGGAGGCTGCAAGTCAGATCAAGGTGTTGGCTTGTTTGGTTCCTGGCGAGAGCCCGGCTCCTATACATGACTGTGAGCCCAGGCACGCATGCTCAGTGGTTCAATTGTGTCCAACTCTTTGCAACCCAGAGGCTGACTTCTCTCTAATTCCTCATTTGGCATCTTTTCAGCAGGTGCATATGAGAAAGAAAGGACTCTCTTCCTCCTCTTAGGGACAATAACCCCATCAAGAGGGTCCCACCCTCATGACCTAGTCTAGCCTCTGTCGTCTTTGTTGTTCAGTCTCCAAGTCATGTCCAAATGTTTGTGACCCCATGGACTGCAGCATGCCAGGCTTCCATGTCTCTCACCATTTCCCTGAGTTTGCCCAAGTTCATGTCCATTGAATGGGTGATGCTATCCAACCATCTCATCTTCTGTTTCCCTCTTCTTCTGCCTTCAATCTTTCCCAGCATCAGGGTCTTTTCCAATGAGTCAGCTGTTCACATCAGGTGGTCAAAGTATTGGAGCTTCAGCTATGATGCTACTAAAGCCTAACTGCATCACCTCCTAAGAGTTCTGTCTCCAAATACCATCATATTGGGTGCTGGATCTTCAACATATGGATTTGTAGGAAGATGCAAAGATTCAATACATAACAGTTACATATAATCATAAAAAAAATCTTTGCAGAAAGGAACACATGATAATTTACAATTCCAGGAGGCTGGGACTAGTTTCAAGGGTAATATACAGAATCTCTGATATTTTTGGTGATTTAATAAGCCAGTTGCTAATAGGTAACCATTTATATTATCGACATCTCTGGGGTCAATTATGAGTAGATCTCAATTATTAAGGGATTCTTATTTCGATGCAAGTCAATATTCTATTGTGCCACCTACTCTGAAAACTATAATCTTACAGCCTAATTGTTGAGAAATATTTCGGAGGGTCTATGAAAGGGTAGGTGGGAATATATTCTATAAGAATGTCTGCTCCAGCCTACTCTTCTTGGGCTCGTATCTCTTCAAGGATGATCAACATTTCCCATTGTATCCCACTGGGGAGATGTGTTACTTGTAACACGCCCATTCCACATTGTTCAACCATCATTGGCTTCCAGGCAGGGAGAACACTACCCTGGAGCGAAAGCACTCATCTTTTGTTGTAACCCATTGGGTATTGATTGAACAGTGTATTTGGGAGAGAGAAAACCAAGGATGACACACTGGTTTGTCAAGCCTGATTTACTTGAGAAGTGAGAAAAATACTGACCTGGGAGAGCAGTGACCCTCAGAACTAAATACATGTGTGTCAGATAAACTGCGAGCTGCTTTCTGCGCTGGGGAATTAACACATCTGGTGATGGGAACATCACTGGGTGGGACGACCCAGCTGTGCAGAGGAGACAAAACAGAACTGAGCTTGTTTATGGACGTTGCTTGCTAACTCAGCCCTTGGCGACACTAGGATGACCTTTTCCCCCAAAGTCTTCATGTTTCTTCTTTCTTGTCTTGGCAACTGCTGACACTGAGGTACTGGTCCTGAGAGTACAAGGCTGTCAGTCAGCCAGGTTCAGTGCGATCCTCTGCTCTGAGGAGTTGCAGTTTCAGGAAACAGAGTTCACAGCCTAGTCCTGATTTTCCTATGTGGAGAAAACAAGACAATGCAGGAGCAGACTGGAATGGCAGAGTAAATAAATATAAGTAGTTTTCATTCTCCAAATGAAAATACTTCCTATAACACCTCTTTGCTATAAATATGTGCTTACTTTTAAAGACTATTTTTAGAGCAGATTTTCTGAAATGTCATCAGAGAAAGCAAACCATCAACAGCTGTCAGGGGAGTCTTTTGTCCACATGAACGCACTGTAATAATTCCGAGAGAGGCGGCAGGATGCAGGAGGAATAATGAGAGGTCTGTAGTTGAATATGCCTCTGCTTGAACCCGGATTCTGCTACTTCTTGTGTGACATTTAACAAGTTCCATGGCATTGCTAAACTTCAGCTTTTTAAGAGGTAAAATGATACAGTAATATGTATCTCAAACAGCTGTTGCAAGGGGGAAACAAAGTGACACATGAAAAACGCCAAGCATAGTTGGTGCTTTAGTAAATGCTGATCATCATTCCTGCTTTGGAAAGTGGAGGGGTTGATTCATATTCACTGAGGTTGATTCATATCCACCCATGCATGCATGCATGGGTGCTGAGTCGGTTCCGTCGTGTCTAACTCTTTGCGACCCCATGGACTGTAACCTGCCAGGCTCCTCTGTCCATGGGATTCTCCAGGCAAGACCACTGGAGTGGATCCAGGGGATCTTCCTGATTCAGGGATCAAACCCACATCTCATGTCTCCTGCATTGGCAGGTGGGTTCTTTATCACTAATATCACTTCAATTTCATTCTTCACCTTAATTCCAGATAATACATTAATTATATCAGTAAAAAAGAAACATGTTTCAAGGCATGCTCTGTGATTTAGAAATTGAAATGAACATGTGTTTCCTGTCTTTCTTAGCTGGAAGCAAACAAGTGTCACAGTGGCAGGTCCAAAGCAGGTGACTTAAATGGGCCAGAACTTGAGACCCTGCCCAAGATGTCAATGGTGGTTTAACATAACACTATCAAGATCGCAGATTTTCCTCCATTGTGGATGATTTAGAAGATACCACTTCATGACAACTATTCTGGAGTTTCAAGGCATGCTAAGTCACTTCAGTGGTGTCTGACTCTTTGCAACCCTACGGACTGTAACCCACCAGGCTCCTCTGTCCGTGGGATTCTCTAGGCAGGAATACTGGAGTGGAGTGCCATTTCCTACTCCAGAGGATCTTCCCAACTTAGGGGTTGAACTCATGTCTCTTAGGAGTTCTGCACTGGCAGGTCGGTTCTTTACCACTAGCATCACCTGGGAAGCCCAGAGTCTCAATAGCTGTTATGGAAAAAGGCCCTACCAACTCACTTTGGTTCAACAAATGTTTCATTTCATTTTTTACTCAATGATTCCTCTTTTAGAATTATAAGTGAATACCTGTATAAGGTACCTACTCTTCTTTCATACTCTTCTTTGATATGGTCATATGTTTTATACCATGATAATTTAGCTCAAGGTGTGTGCCTGCCCAGTCACTCAGCCATGTGCAACTCTTTGCAACACCATGGACTGTAGCCTGCCAGACTCCTCTATCCATAAGATTTTTTATACAAGAACACTGGAGTGGGTTTCTATTTCCTACTCTAGGGGATCTTCCTGACCCAGGGACTGAACCCATGTATCCTGTGTCTCCTGCATTGGCAGGTGGATTCTTTACCACTGGGCAAGGGGGACTTCCCTGGAGGTCCTGTCGTTAAGTATCCATGCTTCCACTTCAGGGGACCACTTGGATCTCTGGTCAGAGAACTAAGCTCTTTCATGCCATGTAGTATGTTCAATAACAGTAATAAAATAAATATTTTAAAAGGTGGATTTCTTAAAAAAAAATAAACTGTGTAAGAATAATTGATCTAATGGGGAAAATGGGATGCATTTGGATTAGAGTAATTTTCAGATATGTTGGAGAAATGTTATTTTAGAGAAACAACCCAGAATATTTTCCTCTAATCTAAGAAAAAAATCTCACTCTTAGGAAGGGACCCTGTATGTATACACCCCATGCCTCAGTCACAGTTATCTTTGACTTTCCACTTACAGGTTATATAAATATTGATGACAAAGTCCTGTGCAGTAGGGAGTTATATATAATACATTTTCCATTACATTTGCTGTTATTTTGCTACCATGGTGAAACAATTTTCCTGAAATTAAATATCATAAAATATTTGAGACTAGTTTGCAGCTGAGCAATTGAGAAAGACAGATGTGATGAAATTAAACAAGGATCGTGAATAAACACATATGGGCACTGGTTTAGAAGATTCAGAAAATGTCAGTTTCTCCAATGACAAAAGAGACTGGATGCAAAGCTTTTACTTTTTGTTTAGTAATCTCTCTTACCTCTTCACTGATTATGGCTTCCTGATACAATAGCCATAATTAATTCATTCCACTGGGCAGGCATTGAGGCAACCTCTTTTCACATGCAAAAATTCAGCGATTGATTGTGTTCTGAATATGCTGTATGAGATACCAGTAAGCCATGATCTTTCCTTTTATTACTTATTAGCAAAAAATAATTGGAATGTTTACAAACTGAAGTAACAGGTCCCTTTGGCATTATATGTTTTTGTTGTTGTTGTTGTCTAGTCACTAAGTCATATCCAGTTCTTTGCTACCCTATGGGCTATAGCCCCTCCAGGCTCTACTGTCCATGGAATTCTCCAGGCAAAAATACTGGAGTAGGTTGCAGTTTCCTTCTTCAGGGGATCTTCTTGACTCAGGGACTGAACCCATGTGTCTTGCATTGGTAGGAAGATTCTTTTACCACTGAGCCACCAGCAAAACCCAGCATTATATGAACATCATCTAATTCAATGCTGTGGAAGAAAGAAGAAATTAAACACCAGTTGTTTGAATCTCCTGTGTGTCAGGCATGGTACAAATCACTGTGAAACCACTGTCTCCTTTAATCTTCACCACAATCCTGGGAATCAGTTATTATTTCCCATTTTTATAGAGGAGAAAATGAAGACAACAAGGGACTTCTTCAAAGGTTCATGTGTAAGGTTTGAACTCATTCATTTGATCCCAAACACCACGACCTTTGCCAAAACTGTAATTGAGCCATCAGTGAAAGTGGATGAAGGATACAGATTTGGTTATCATGGACTCGAATATCTGACCTGATTTGGGGCAATTTGTAATTTGAATGAAAATATGTTTCATTTAGAAACAGTACATGGTTACATAGTTTCTTGGCCTCAATATTTCATTGGCCCTGTCTTCATTACCCCAAGGTAGAAATTTCCTCGTGTGTCACCATGGGAAACCTGTAACGGCCAGGATGCTGTCAGTGGCTTGGAAAGCAAAGGGAGAGAATATGTGGAAACTAGAGAGTGTTCCTTCAGTAGGCAAACTGTCCCTGCATCTGAAAATCTTAGAGCCAACTGATGCTAACATGAGTCTCTGAAACACAAGGTCATTGTCTGGGAGAAATTATGCAGGTATCTGAAGAGTTAAAAGCAAAATGGCGAGATTGAAATTCCAGCCTCTTTCATAATTTCTGTATTTCTTTATTGGACAGTTAAGAAAGGGACAGTTTACTCCTGTATCAATGTTTAGGGAAGGGATTAGTTTGCAAAGTCGGTGGAATTTTCCAGTCATCTTTCTCCCTTGCAGGGAGAGAGTCGTGCTCAGCTTAAGATGCTCTGCATGATGAAAACTCATTCCACTGGACGGGCAGGTAATGCAACCTCTTTTCACAACAACAGCTTTCTTTCTTTGGGGCATTTTGTCCCAGCCATTCAGGCGCAGGATGTATGCAGAAGCAGGTGGGTAAGATTTCAAGCTTAAGTCACTGCTTGGCAGTGATCCCTCCAGGTAGATATTTAATGAAGCCAAGAAAGTTAGTGTATCATCCATCAGGAGGCATGTTCTGATATAAACCATTTACTCCCTGGGCCACAATGTATTAAAAGTATAAAATGAGTTTTAGTATGAAGTGGTATGACATACAATGGAGGGTGAGCTAAGTGCTGACTCAGCACCTTCTGATTACAAGAAAGCTTTCCGCCCCCTCAAAAGTCACTCAAAGAGAACAAGTGGCTCTCATTACAGAAATCAAATGCTGTAATTGAATCACAGTCCTCAACTGAACCTGCTGTTGAAATGTTGCACACCCAGCCCACTTACCAGTCGGGGCAGGTATGTGCCCTGCAGACACGGTCACTTTGAAAGAGGTCTTGCAAGGGCTTGGCTTGAGGGATCTGAGTTGATGTGAGCTGTGCATATGTGTTTAATAATGATTAGAATTGACTATGCAAGAAGGGAAGGGTACATTCTGGATAACTGTCATTTGTGAGTACGAGGATAGCTTTCTCCAGTATCCTGCATGTGCAGAGCACATCAGAGGTACAAATATCATGAGGGCAAGAATCTGGTCTCACAATGTGTTCAGTAAAAGAGAGAAAAAAGCCTGAGCCCCATAAAGGATGCTTCACAAGAAAGGGCAGCTGGGGAAGAAAGATGTATGAGTGATTTAGACAAATGCAAACAGAGTTCAGAAAAGGATGTGATGACTTAAGGCAACTAACCAAACTGATCACATAGGTCACAGCGTTGTCTAACTCAATGAAAGTAACAGCCATGCAGTATAGGGTCACCCAATATGGACGGGTCATGGTGGAGATCTGACAGAACGTGGTCCCCTAGAGAAGGGAACGGCAAACCACCTCAGTATTCTTGCCTTAAGAACCCCATGAATAGTATGAAAAAGCAAAAAGATAGGGCACTGAAAGATGAACTCCCTAGGTTGGTAGGTGCCCAATATGCTACTGGAGATCAGTGGAGATATAGCTCCAGAAAGAATGAAGAGGCTGAGCCAAAGAAAAACAGTCCCTAGTTGCAGATGTGACTGGGGATGGAAGTAAAGTCTGATGCTATAAAGAACAATATTACATAGAAACCTTGAATGTTAGGTTGATGAATCAAGATAAATTGAAAGTGGTCAAATAGGAGATGGCAAGAGTGAACATCAACATTTTAGGACTCAGTGAGCTAAAATGGACTGGAATGTGCAAATTTAACTCAGATGACCATCATATCTACTACTGTGGGCAAGAATCCCTTAGAAGAAATGGAGTAGTCCTCATAGTCAACAAAAGAATCCAGAGTGCAGTTCTTGGGTAAATCATAGAGAAAGCAAGAGAATTCCAGAAAAACATCTACTTCTGTTTATTGATTATGCCAATGCCTTTGACTGTGTGGATCACAACAAGTTGTGGAAAATTCTTCAAGAGATGGAAATACCAGACCACCTTACCTGCCTCCTTAGAAATCTGTATGCAGGTCAAGAAACAACAGTTAGAACTGGACATGGAACAACAGACTGGTTCCAAATTGGGAAAGGAGTATGTCAAGGCTGTGCATTGTCACCCTGCTTACTTAACTTATACGCAGAGTACATCATGTGAAATGCCAGGCTGGATGAAACACAAGCTGGAATCAAGATTGCCTGGAGAAATATCAAAACCTCAGATATGCAGATGACACTATCCTTATGGCAGAAAGCAAAGAGGATCTAAAAAGCCTGTTGATGAAAGTGAAAGAAAAGAGTGAAAGTCAGTTCAGTCACTCAGTCACGTCCAGCTTTTTGTGATCCTATAACCCCAGCACGTCAGGCCTCCATGTCCATCACCAACTCCTGGAGTTCACCAAAACCCATGGCCATCCGGTCAATGATGCCATTCAGCCATCTCATCCTCTGTCATCTCCTTCTCCTCCTGCCCTCAACCTTTCCCAGCATCAGGGTCTTTTCCAATGAGTCAGCTCTTCACATCAGGTCGCCAAAGTATTGGAGTTTCAGCTTCAACATCAGTCCTTCCAATGAACACCCAGGACTGATCTCCTCTAGAGTTGAGTGGTTGGATCTCCTTGCAGTCCAAGGGACTCTCAAGAGTCTTCTCCAACACCACAGTTTAAAAGCATCAATTCTTCAGTGCTCAGCTTTCTTTATATTCCAACTCTCTCATCCATACATGACCCCTGGAAAAATTGTAGCCTTGACTAGATGGATTTTTGTTGGCAAAGTAATGTCTCTGCTTTTAAATATGCTGTCTAGGTTGGTCATAACTTTCCTTCCAAGGAGTAAGCATCTTTTAATTTCATGGCTGCAATCACCATCTGTAGTGATTTTGGAGCCCAGAAAAATAAAGTCAGCCACTGTTTTCCCATCTATTTGCCATGAAGTGATGGGACAGCATGGTAGATGTGAGAGAGTCAATTCCTAGGCACGTTGATAAGAAGTGCTGGATTGCCAAGGAGGAGAAAGGGGTCTGGAGGAGGAAAGGACGAACTTTTTTTTTCTACATTCGTTAGTCTTAGTCACATAAAATGTTTTTTTCTTTAAGCCGGGAACTGATGATTACACAACAAACACCTCAGTTTAAATTCTATACTAAGAATTATATAACAACAATGTATCCTGCTTGAGGACAGTTTCTACTGAGAAAGTATACAATTGCCTTTTTTAAGACTAGCGAGGCGGGTCATTCTCCCTTCTGATGTCTGTGTCAGAAGCTTACTCTGTCCTTTTTCATACTTTAATAAAACTCTGCCTCACAGAAGCTCTTGAGTGATCAAGCCTGGTCGCTGGTCTCAAAGCTAAATCTTTGGAGATCAAGAATCCGACATCATTCATGAAAAGCTATCAGATGCTTGGAACACAAAGAGGAACCCCACCAGTGATGATCTATAAGAACTCGCAGAATAGCAAGAGATGCACGTGAACACAGTCTGGCCACCCTTTAGGAAAGAATCAGAAAGAGGGGCTATAAATGGACCACTGTAGTCCAGGTGATATGGAATTTGGACTTGAACTGGGGAAACAGGAACATGTAAGAAGGAAGAGCCCACAGGAGCTATTCAAAGTCAGAAGGTCGTTTTCGGAAGTCAGGAGTGGGAGGTGAAGCCGAAAGAGAGGTTTAGAGTCACCTGTGGAGAGCTAAACGCAAGCGGTGCCAGAGGTCGTGGCGTCAGAAGGCTGTTACTTGTTTGGGTGCAGCCTTGGGGACCACACAGGGAAGGGCAGCAGAAGCAGGAAAAAAGATTATGGTCAAGGAAGCGGCAACCACAAACGCCACCACAAAAAGTGCCCAGAAGGGAATGGTGGGCTCTGACGCATAGGAGCCCACAGTCCAGGGTCGATCCATCCCTGGTATGCCATCCTGAGACTGGGCGGTGTCGTGCGGAGAAAGGAAGTTCTCCCTTCCACTAATTTCCTTGCCACATTAAAAAGAACATGAAGGCGAGGGTGGGATGGTTTGAGAGAATGGCACTGAAACATGTATATTACCATAGGTGAAATAGATCACCGGTTCAGGTTGGATGCATGAGACAGGGTGCTTGGGGCTGGTGCCCTGGGATGACCCAGAGGGATGGGAGGGGGGTTCAGGATGGAGGACACATGTACACCCATGGCTGATTCATGTCAATGCATGGCAAAAACCACTATAATATTGTAAAGTAATTAGCCTCCAATTAAAATAAATGAATTAAAAAATAATAAAATAAAAAGAACATGGGCTGGGTACAGAGAGAGTTACTGCTGTCTGCCCAGAGCGGCTTCACCTTTTTCTTGTCTTCAGAGCCTATGTATGGCTTGCTTTTCTCTGCTGTTCCTGGCTAACACTTAGTTCAACTTCACTTCCTCTAGGAGATCTTTCTGCGCATGCCCACCTCCCATTCCAACCCTACCTTCCTCTCCCACTCCACCTTCTTCCTTCTCTAGCAGTGACCAGATAATCTGGGTTTGGATTTTGAAACAGCCTTTTATTGCCAAGATCTCTTTGATTCTCAGTATTCTAACCTGAAAAAAAAGGGGAGATAAAATATTAACAAGGCTAAAATTGAGAAAAATATTGTTTGATGCTTAATGTATTGTCTGGACCATTATAGGTGCTCACGAAATATTCATATCCTCTCTTGCTGCTCTCCCTATTAGATTTTCAGTAGTTATGAGTTAGCATATAAAAGCGCTCAATGCGTATTGAGTTAACCCTCCTTCCTGTCTCAATTAGAAATTAAACCTTTTAAGGGCAGGGTCTTCTATGGGTTAATAAAGGAGGGTTCTGTGCGTGGTACTGACTAATTAAATATTTGGTTAGCAAATGGGAAATGTCATTAGGAATGTAAGGGCACTCTCAAGTGAGAGCTGATTGCCATTTTACACGAGTCTGAAAGGTATTCTCTCCCGGAATAGGCCCTGGAGGCAGATTCTCTCCACTATCTCCAAACAGGTCCCTGCGTTTACAGTTTAATGAAATGTTGCTCTGGCCTCAGGAACACAGGAGGAAGTCATTGATCAGAGACACACACACGCAGCTCCTTTGGAATCTGTCAAACACGGCCTTGAAAAATAATCTGTATGTTTTGCACACGTGACAAAAACAATATGTCCTAATCTACAGAATATTAAATCCCAGCACCCAAACAAATGCCTTGTGACAGATGATGAAGAAGTGTTTCCCCTGACAGCCCCTGGCACAGAATCACCCCTCAAACCAGTCTCTCCAGAAAAGTAGACCAGCTGAATTTGCCAACTAGCTCTCTCCCTGCACCTCTAACTGCCTCGCCATAAAGAGGTAACATTCAGTTGACCTTTTTCTTATCTAGAAACGCAGAATGAGCTGTGTAGATCCCGATCCACCAAGGAACCATTTCAGAAAAATTTATTTCCTTTTCCTACCATAAAAATAAATTGCTCCTTACAAAGGAAAGACAAAAATATCCACTCTCTTGTCCTAATAAGATTATTATGAAAGGAATGTTTTCTCTGAGCAATCATACCTAGGTGATGCACTGTCAATCTTTTATCAGGTTATGTGACCACAGGCAGATTGTCTGGCTCTCTGGGCAGGGGACATGCAGTAGGTTAGCCCTGTTTTATTTTTGCTTATGTTGTGATGGGCTCAAATGTTCCTAATGTGGGTAAATTTTTCTTATCACTGGCCTCCAACTTTTCACCTGATATAGGATGAAAGCAGAAGGGAAGTGTGCAAGTAGCTTTATTTTTTATTTTTAACTTATTTTTCTTACTTCTGTTTTTTTTTTTTTTGGTCTCCCTGCATGATATGTGGGATTTTTAGGGGAAAAAAAGTGTCCTTACACATACATGTGATCACACTGGATCACACTGGATCACACTGGATGTGATCACTCTGGATGGTGCTCGATGCAATATATTTTTTTTTAATTTTAAATTTTTTGGCCATGCTGCATGGTATCTTTAGATGAGAGTGTGATGCTTGGGCAAAAATGTGTGCTTACATATACATGTGTCTATACACACTCACACTGGATGGTGTGCCATGTAGTACTGGTTCACAAAAGTAGGAAAAAAGTTCTGCCACTGTGATAAGAAAAGTACCCGTCCTCCAGCTTTGGCATTTCTCAGTAGTCTTCACTTTAAGTGTCACAGTGACACTTTGCTCAGCTAGCAATTGGTCAGGGTGGCTGTGCTAAATGCTCTCTTGTTCTTACTTGGAAGCCAAGAATGACAGTATAGTCAGTATGTACTTTGTACCAGGTGGTGCTAGTAGTAAAGAACTCACCTGCCAATGCAGGAGACTTAAGAGTTTGGTTTGATCCCTGGGTTGGGAAGATCCCCTGGAGGAAGCCATGGCAACCCACTCCAGTATTCTTGCCTGGAGAGTCCCATGGACAGAGGAGTGTGGCACGCTACAGTCCATAGGGTCACAAAGAATCGGAAACAACTGAAGGGACTTAGCACAGAAGCATGCTTTACAGAAAACCCCACCTTCACAACAGGTTGCAATCTGTTTTTGAAAATGAGGAAAATGAGAAATGGGGCTAAGTTTCCACAGCTAATGAATAGCAGAGGTGTGAGTCACCTTCTCCAGGGTTAGGGAGCATGGAACTCCCTGGGAGACCAGCAGGATGGTGTTCTAGGTACTTAAGATGAGTGGAGAACTGGGACCACGTGCATGAAATAGGACAGTCTTCTAAGATAGAAGTTTAATCATGATTGAGATTCTAGGAAAAATAAATAATGTCTTTCTTGTGGATAGGCTGTTGTGAGCAGAACTGCAGAAGTATCATAAGTTCAGTTCAGTTTAGTCACTCAGTCGTGTCTGAGTCAGAGGCCCCATGGATTGCAGCACACCAGGCCTCCCTGTCCATCACCAACTCCTGGAGTTTACCCAACCTCATGCCCATTGAGTGAGCGATGCCATCCAACCATCTCATCCTCTGTTGTCCCCTTCTCCTCCTGCCTTCAATCTTTCTCAGCATCAGGGTCTTTTCTAATGAGTCAGCTCTTCACATCAGGTGGCCAAAATATTGGAGTTTCAGCTTTAGCATCAGTCCTTCCAATGAATATTCAGGACTGATTTTCTTTAGGATGGACTGGTTGGATCTTCTTGCAGTCCAAGGGACTCTCAAGAGTCTTCTCCAACACCACAGTTTAAAAGCATAAATTTTTTGGCCCTCAGCTTTCTCTATAGTCCAACTCTCACATCTATACATGACTACTGGAAAAACCATAGCTTTGACCATAGATGGACCTTTGTTGACAAAGTAATGTCTCTGCTTTTTAATAAGCTGTCTATATTGGTCATAACTTTTCTTCCATTGAGAAAGTGTCTTAACTTCATGGCTGCAGTCAACATTTGCAGTGATTTTGGAGCCCAAAAACATAAAGTCTGCCACTGTTTCCATTGTATCCCCACCTATTTGCCATGAAGTGATGGGACCAGATGCCATAATCTTAGTTTTTTGAATGTTGAGTTTTAAGCCAACTTTTTCACTCTCCTCTTTCACTTGCATCAAGAGGCTCTTTAGTTCTTTTTTGCTTTCCGCCATAAAGGTGGTGTCATCTGCATATCTGAGGTTATTGATATCTCTCTCAGCAAGCTTGATTCCAGCTTGTGTTTCATCCAGCATGGCATTTCATATGATGTACTCTGCATATAAGTTAAATAAGCAGGGTGACAATATACAGCCTTGACATACTTCTTTCCCAATTTGAAACCAGTCTATTGTTCCATGTCCGGTTCTAACTATTGCTTCTTGACCTGCATACCGATTTCTCAGGAGGCAGATCAGGTGGTCTGGTATTCCCATCTCTTTCAGAATTTTCCAGAGTTCCTTGTGATCCACAGTCAAGGGCTTTGGCATAATCAATAAAGCAGAAGTAGATGTTTTTCTAAAACTCTCTTGCTTTTTTGATGATCCAATGGATGTTGACAATTTAATCTCTGGTTTTTGCCTTTTGTAAAACCAGCTTGAACACCTGGAAGTTCTTGGTTTTCGTATTGTTGAAGCCTGGCTTGGAGAATTTTGAGCATTACTTTGCTAGTATGTGAAGGTAAGATGGTAGGAAGAACGAAATTATGTTTAGAATCAAACCCCATACCTGCCAGAGATGCTCAAAGGGCTCAAATATACCTTCTGCGCACCAGGACCCAGGGACCTCACAGAGGCTGAGACAGAACTGTATTTGGGTGTCTCCTGAAGAGGGACAGATGAGCAGTGGCTTGCTGCAGGGACCGGGCTCTGGGCGCAGCAGACCTAGGTATGGCATAAGCCCTCTTGGAGGAGGTCGCCGTTAACTCACCATAGAGAGCTGCCAGAACTTCCACGGGACTGGGGAAACAAGCTCTGGGAGGGCACAAACAGAACCTTGTGCTCACCAGGACCCAGGAGAAAGGAGCAGTGACCCCACAAGGGACTGACCCAGACTTGCCTGTGAGTGTCCAGGAGTCTCCAGCAGAGGTCCTGCTGCAGGGTTGGGGGCACTGAGTGTAGCAGTACAGGTGTGGGATCATTTGAAGGAGGTCGCCATTATCTTCATTACCTCCACCATAGTTTGGCCTCAGGTCAAAAAACAAGGAGGGAACACAGCTCCACCCTTTAACAGAAAATTGGATTAAAGATTGACTGAGCATGGCCCCGCCCATCAGAACAAGACCCAGTTTCCCCCTCAGTCAGTCTCTCCCATCAGGAAGCTTCCATAAGCCTCTTATCATTTTCCATCAGAAGACAAAACACCATAGTGAAATCTAAGAAAAGACAAGGAACAAAATTAAATAAAATGTCTTTAAAAATGATTCCTATTATTTGGGCTAACTTTTTCTTGACATCATCTATGTGTGAAAGTGTTAGTAGCTCAGTTGTGTCCAACTCTTTGCCACCCCCATGGACTGTAGCCCACCAGGTGCCTCTGTCCATGGGGATTTCCCAGGCAAGAGGATTGGAGTGGGTAGCCATTTCCTTCTCCAGGGGATCTTCCCGACCCAGGAATTGAACCTGCATCTCCTGGATTGGTAGGTGGGTTTTTTACCACTGAGATACCTCGGAAACCCAAAGGTGAGTCACATTCCTGGCAGGCTCAAACCACCAGCCTTTCGGTTAACAGCCGAATGTGCTAACTGATTGTGCCACAGAGACAGACATATATATATACATGAAAAGCACCTCTAAGCAAAAAGAAGCATATAAAAACTACTTATAATCTTACCATGTATAGATTAGTAATCCATATTTTAAGATATATATTTATAATTTTGAATTAAATATAATTAAATATAATTTTTTAGTCTATTCAAATTTTTAAAATTAATTTTGGTAAAGCATAATTTACTAAAATATTGTTGACATAATTTAAGGATATCCTCTCATGGCATTTAAAAATTATTTTTTATGCCTGCAATTCTGTCCCCTTTCCATAATATTGTCTATATGGTGTGAGTGTGTGTGTGTGTGTGTGTGTGTATGTGTGTGTACCTCTTAGGATTTGTTATTCTTAATAAGACTTTAATCCAAGGAACTCTGGTTTGCTATTTAGAGACCACATATGAAGAGCTAGGGTACTCCTTGCTACTGAATAGGTCATGGTTTTCTATTGGTTTTCAGTGAATGAGCTATGAAGTGTTTTTAAAATAGAATACTTCATGAGTTCATACAGATAACTGCCAATTCATATTCAGAACCACGAACAATTTTCTTAACCTCATCAATATGCCAGTGTGTACTCATACCAAAAATCCTAATTATCAAAGAAACTGACATGATTTCTCATGTGTTTTATCCAAAGAGCCACAGGCAAAAGCCTCAAAATTATAATATAAATGTTACCACCACCAATATTTTCTGTAAACATGTTCAGACTTTTTAAAAATCAGTTCTTAGGGATGAATAGTCAAATAATTAAATCTTGCTGGGTGATTATGTCACCAAATTGATACACTTTTTGCTGTCAATATTTACAATTATACAGAATATTAAGTGATTTGAAAGTTGAATCTCCAAAGGAAAGTATATTCAGAGAAGTCCAGTTCCTCTCTGTTCCCTTCATCCATTTCTCTACCTTCCCAAAGTTGGTAATCTTATAAGTTTTTAGATCTTTTCATTATTTTATATTTAATATGTTCTATGATAATAAAAGAAAATATGTATATATTATTTAAGCTTATTAGAAGAATATTTCCATTGGCTATCTCTTTTACACATGGTAATGTATATAAAATTTTTCTTCACTTTGTCTTTCCATTCAACAAGATATCCCAGAGATTATCTCCCACAAGAATTAAGAATAGTCCTCATTCCTTTTTATGATGGTATTGTATTCCACTTGTGATCGTATGGTTTATTGCCTGCTAGTGATAAACACTTGAGAAGTTGCCAGTGTTTTGCCATTGCAAATAGGCTGCAATGAATACACATTTCATATTTTTGGCCAAGTATTTTGGGATATATTCCCAGAATGCAGATGGTTAGGTCAAAGTAAATCAAAACTAAATGAAGTTTCCACCACTTCCTCCTTAGGTTTGATAATTTTCTATAACAGCTCACAAAACTCAGGTAAATATTTACTTACACGTACCAGCTTATTATAAAGAATATTACAAAACATATAGATGACTAGCCAGCAGTACATACGATGAGGTCTTAAAAGTCTCGAGCACAAGAGTGTCCTCAGGAGCTAGGGTTCTAGGGGCTCTAGGGTGTGCGGCCTTTAGTAGTTACAGCTCGCAGGTTCCGGAGGACAGTCTTAATGACTGTGGTGCATGGGCTTAGCTGCTTCCCAGCACATGGGATCTTCTAGGATCAGGGATGGAACCTGTGTCTCCTGCATTGGCAGGTGGAATCTTTACCCGTGAGCCACGAGCGAAGCCCCCAAATGTTTCTTTCTTATTGTGTCACAACTGACATAGCTTAAGTTTTCAAACTCTAATAGGATTTAGGTGATACGTTTTCCTGATTTATTTACAGCAAACATGTTTGAGATTAAATCATAATATAAACCAAATTGTTGAGTTGCTAAGTCATCCAACTCATTGCAACCCCATGGACTGTAGCCTGTCAGACCTAAATATTAAAAAGTTTAGGCCTGTTTCAAGGTCTTAAATATTAAACACGTAAACATCTTGACTTATTTTTTAACACACTGATCTTCGAATATGCATTGAATGAGAGGGAGCAAGTCACAGTGCCCATTTCACTAGCAGGAGGCAGTATAGTCTGCAGTCTAAAAGCACTGGCTTTGGGATCAGACAGGCCTGGGTTCCAGCCCTGACTCTGCTAGTAGTCATCTACATGGTCTCAAACGAGGGCATTAAAAACACGGCTGATGAGATAGAATTGTACCATGCAGGTGAAATTGTGCATACCAAAATACTTAACGTTGCTTTTACCCCAGAATAATACAAGGAAAAACCGTATCTATTAAAAAAGGTGCTTTTCAAGATGATTTGTTCCTTTAGTTTCCTCAGGATCTAAAGGTAGTTGTGGGGACTTTGTGTCCAGTGGTTGGGAGTCTGCTTTGCAATGCAGGGGACATGAGTTCAATCTCTGTTCGGGGAACTAAGATCTGCAGGGCAATGAAGCCCACATGCTGCAACCAAGACCTGATGCAGCCAAATAAGTAAATAAATAAAGGTAGTTTTGGTGCAACTACCTGCAGGATACTTGAAGTCAGGCAGACACATATTCAAGGAGCTCACTTATTGCTTAATATTTGCCCTGATTCCAGTTGCTTTGGATTCTGTAGAGTCAACTGGGAGATGGATAGCTTGGACCGGCAGTCTTGGAAATTTGGACTTCCTCCAAGTTGGCTCTTGTTTTTCCAAGTGCCAGATTTTCATCCTTCAAAGATTTAACTCAATGTCACTTCTGACCACCCAGGCCTAGGTTTAAGCTCCTCTTGTCTGCTTTCATGCATCTAAGCACATGGTGGTATAATGTCCTGGTTTTCTAACCGATCTCCCACTCTCCCAGAAACAGGGTTGGTTCTGAATCATTCACTACTGTTTCCCCAGTGCAGAGAGGTTGACACTTAACAAAAGCTACAAACAAAAAGACAAAAACCTTCCTGACTTAATAAACAATATGTAGCTTCCTTTTCTCTATTTGAACAAAATAATTGTGGCTTAGCTGCTAAGTCATGTCCAACTCCTGTGGTCACATGGACTGCAGCCCACCAGGCTCCTCTGTCCATGGGATTTCCCAGGCAAGAACACTGGAATGGGTTACCATTTCCTTCTCCAGTATTTTTAAAATAGCTCTTGAGAAAACAGTAACAATACTCAATTATAAAGCTAATTTATAAAGCGTTTCACTTACTAGTAAACTTATTGATCAATAATTCAATTATTTAAGTAATGCTTTAGTCTATATTTTACTGTCCTCTCTCACACAGTATCTGTAATAGGCCAACCATGGGTGCAACATAGTACCGTTGTTTTAATTCATCATTTTATAGATAGGCAAGATGTTATGCTAAACCTTATGAGAGTAGGCTTGCTGTTCTCTTGACTAACAGGTATGCAATAAACTCTAATATAAAGCAGCTGTGAGGAGAATATTAGCTAATACTCCACCCTTGGAGTTCTAAGATGGAGGTTAACATGCTAGAAGATTAAAGCTAGAAGTTTAAAGACAGACTTCAAGGATCCTCCTGGATCATCTTATAAGTAACAGCATGTGTTTGGCCCTGGAAATACAAAGATAATTAAGATATGGTCTGTACTTGCAGAGAACACTCTCCAGAAAGTAATGAAAATATGCTAACAAATGTATGCTGTGTCATAGGTGAGATACCAAACTGAATTGGAAGTTAACTCACTGAGAGCAGGCAGGGAAGTCCTGGTGGTGAGAGCACTTAGATCGCCAGGGGGCCCCCATCCCATAGAATATGGGGAGGGACCCACTCTAACATTGTGGCCCCTGCTGGGAGTACCCAGAATTCAGCAGGTCCACAGAGGGGAATGGCCTGAAAAATTTCAAGGAGTGCATCTGTAGAGGGAGGTAGGACCTGGGCATGGTGTGAGGGACCACAGAAAGGGTGAGCATGCTCAGATTTGAGGGGAAGGTCGTCACTTCAGTTGGGACTTTTCAAGGGTCAGTTGCCTTGGTACCATAAGATATGCCCTTGGGAATCCAAATCTGAGGTTCCTGAAAGTGGGGGACTTCACCACAGTGCTCCAATAGGGAGAATGAGGGCTTTCCAGAGTGATGGCTCTAGGACAGGCAAGGGGTGTCTGAGGAGCCACAAGTATGGATGATGGAGGTACCTGATCCACCAGGTGATGAGGGTCAAGTCTGGAAAAGGCCATGCCCTCTGTCTTGAAGCATCTTGTATATCAAGCTTAAGAACCTAACTTGATCAGTTCAGTTGCTCAGTCGTGTCCAACTCTTCTCAACCCCATGGACTGCAGCACACCAGGCTTCCCTGTCCATCACCAACTCCCAGAGCTTACTCAAGCTCATGTCCATACAGTCAGTGATGCCATTCAACCATCTCATCCTCTGTCGTCCCCTTCTCCTGCCTTCAATCTTTCCCAGCATCAAGGTCTTTTCTAATGAGTCAGTTCTTCACATCAGGTGGCCAAAGTATTGGAGTTTCAGCTTCAGCATCAATCCTTCCAATGGATATTCAGGACTGATTTCCTTTAGGATGGACTAGTTGGATCTCCTTGCAGTCCAAGGTCTCTCAGGAGTCTTCTAACTTGATAGGTAAAAACTTATCCTGACAACCTTGATAACCCTAGGATTATCAAGGAACTTAAAAACTTAGCTTATCTTGGAGAATAGGTAAGAGTGAATAATATACCTAGTACTTTCCAAGTCAATGTCAAGTAGTGATAAAGGACTGAGTTTGTAGGGGGAGGTGTGTGTGTGTATATGTTGGCGGGGGGTTGTTTCAGAGACTCCCCGTAGGTTGGAAGCAGAGGTAAACAGCAGCTTCAAATGCAAGAAGCAATATTTACTGATACCCCTAGAGCAAGGAGTTCTGCCAAAACTAAAATGAAATAATGTATTCCTTACTAAGAACAAACCATAGAGTAAAAAGAAAAGAAAAAGATTTTTAAAAATAACAAAGTAAAATTGCTTCAAATGAATTTTTTTTTTAATGCTGAGTAATATTCCATTGTGTATATGTACCACAGCTTTCTTATCCATTCGTCAGTTGATGGGCATCTAGGTTGCTTCCATGTCTTGGCTATTGTAAACAATGCAGCGATGAACATTGGGGTACACGTGGCTCTTTCAATTCTGGTTTCCTCAGTGTATATGCCCAGTAGTGGGATTGCTGGGTCATATGGCAGGTCTATTTGCAGCTTTTTAAGGAACCTCCACACTGTTTTCCATAGTGGCTGTACTAGTTTGCATTCCCACCAAAGCAATTCTACTCAGATGGACGAAACTGGAGCCCATTATCCAGAGTGAAGTAAGCCAGAAGCAAAAACAACAATACAGTATATTAACACATATATATGGAATTTAGAAAGACGGTAACGAGAACCCAACATGCGAGACAACAAAAGGAACGCAGATGTATAGAATAGACTCGTGGACTTTGTGGATGAGAGTAAGGGTGGGATGATATGGGAGAAGGGCATTGAAGCATGTTAATTGTCATGTGTCTAATCAATCGCCAGCCCAGGACTGATACTTGGGACTGGTGCAGCGAGATTTCCCGGGGGGGAGGGAGGAGGGAGGGAGGTTCTGGAGGGGAAGCATATGTAAACCCATGGTGATATCATGACAATGTATGGCAAAAACAATAAAAAAAAATAATAAAGTAAAAGTGTTTTTTCAAAACTCCCATCAAGTAGGAGTTGCCTTTTTAGGGAACCACTTAGGGGACTAGGAACAAAATCAAAGTGCCAGGGCATAATCGAGGGCTCCATATACCCTTCATTGTCCATGCTTCTAGGCGAGCCCACTGCATGAACTTGTCCCCTGATGTGGGCCACATTCTTGTCCACTGTAGAATCTGAATGACTTGTATACCACATGGATGGCTTACTGACCATAGTTGTCACATTTTTCTTTCTTTCTTTTTTAATTAAAGTCATAATTTATAAAATGTGTGGACATAGGATGGCAGAGAAAGAAAACCACCCAGAACCCCAGCATTTCGTGGTATATTGCATCGTGCCATGAGGAAATTAACTGCCCTTTCTAAAACAGTGGGACACCCCATTAAGCAAACCTCCAGAATGTGCAATCTTTGCCCAAAGCCCAAGCCAAGCACTCCACATCTGGTTCATGTTAGGGTGGCTTGTGCATGTTAGCCTGGGATGAGTGAACAGGGATCATGCCTTACTGAAATATTAGTGCACCAAGGTGCCTCTAGGTTGACCAGTTATCAACAGGTCTTTAGTACAAGAGGGGCAACCAGGAAATTGAGTTAATATTTATTACTCCATCCCATAACTCGCATGACCTTTAGCCCAAATATGGACTCCAACTACAAAGCTAAATGCCTAGAGAATTGAAATTCAGCATTGACTTGGTATTACTCTGAGTATGATTTGTGTATTTATACGTAGAAAATACATATGGCCTAATATATGTCAGAGCCTAAACTCAAGTGGCAATTGGTCTACACAGTAGGAAAGAATAACTTGCAAATTCACACATGTGGTTTTGATTAAAACTTCTATTCCAGAAGATAATTGTTTTCCTAAATGATAGTCAGGATGACTTAATGTACCTAGTAGTAGTTAAAATTTTTCTTGGTACATATGTTGAAATTTCTGTAAGTATGCTTGAAAAGATTAAATCTTAGGTATTAAGAGTTTGGTACTCTTACTATCAACTGATGTAAGAAATTTTACTTATAATAAGGAGGGAGGGGGGACCCGGAGGGGAAGCATATGTAAACCCATGGTGATATCATAACAATGTATGGCAAAAACAATAATAAAAAAAAAAAAAAAAGAAAAAAAAAAAAAAGAAATTTTACTTATAATAAATTTTGACAATAGACATAAGGAAGACCAAACATAAATGTTTTAAAGTTTTTTTTATAATACAGTCAAATACTAGCATTGAATAGTTTATGTCATAATAATTTATTGAAACAGATTCCATGTAACTGGAAAAATAAATTACATTTCTAATACCTATAATGCAAAGATAGAGAAACATAATATTCTGTAACTTGTGTAGACTGGTACAAACTTTATCTTTATGCAGGACAATTTGACAATATGTTTCAAATACCATATGAGTAGTGTCTCATCAAATCTAGTTCTTGAAATTTAACTTAAAATAACAAAGAGTTAAAACATAACTTTCAGATATATTAGAATTAATAATAGCCTAATCTATTACAGTAAAAATTTAAACACAATGTTTAAATGTACACCAATATGAATTTGTTAAATAAAAATATATATTCCTTATATATATCCTCTATATAGCAGGGTATAGATATACTATATGCATATCAGTGTATATTTATTAATTATATCTTAATAATATATGTATATATATCAGTGATTCTTTCTAGGTGTTGTTTATAGTTTTAAAAAAATTACATTGTTGGGACCTAATTAAAATTAAAAGCTTCTGCACAACAAAGGAAACTATAAGCAAGGTGAAAAGGCAGCCTTCAGAATGGGAGAAAATAATAGCAAATGAAGCAACGGACAAACAATTAATCTCAAAAATATACAAGCAACCCCTGCAGCTCCATTCTAGAAAAACAAACGACCCAATCAAAAAGTGGGCCAAAGAACTTAACAGACATTTCTCCAAAGAAGACATAAAAATGGCTAACATACACATGAAAAGATGCTCCACATCACTCATTATCAGAGAAATGCAAATCAAAACCACAATGAGGTACAACTTTACACCAGTCAGAATGGCTGCCATCCAAAAGTCTACAAGCAATAAATGCTGGAGAGGATGTGGAGAAAAGGGAACCCTCTTACACTGTTGGTGGGAATGCAAACTAGTACAGCCACTATGGAGAACAGTGTGGAGATTCCTTAAAAAACTGCAAATAGACCTGCCATATGACCCAGCAATCCCACTGCTGGGCATACACACCGAGGAAACCAGAATTGAAAGAGACAGTGTACCCCAATGTTCATCGCCACATTGTTTACAATAGCCAGGACATGGAAGCAACCTAGATGTCCATCAACAGATGAATGGATAAGAAAGCTGTGGTACATATACACAATGGAATATTACTCAGCCATTAAAAAGAATACATTTGAATCAGTTCTAATGAGGTGGACAAAACTGGAGCCTATTATCCAGAGTGAAGTAAGCCAGAAGGAAAAACAACAATACAATATACTAATGATATATATGGAATTTAGAAAGACGGTAACGAGAACCCTGTATGTGAGACAGCAAAAGAGACATGGATGTCTAGAACAGTCTTTGGGACTCTATGGGAGAGGGCAAGGGTGGGATGATATGGGAGAATGGCATTGAAACATGTAAATTATCATATGTGAAATGAATCGCCAGCCCAGGTTTGATGCATGATACAAGGTGCTCAGGGCTGATGCACTGGGATGACCCAGAAAGATGGAATCGGGAGGGAGGTGGGAGGGGGGTTCTGGAAGGGGAACACATGTATACCCATGGCGGATTCATGTCAATGTATGCCAAAACCAACACAATAATGTAAAGAAAAGAAATAAATAAATGAACCAAAAATTTTAAAAATTACATTGTCTAATTTAATGATATACTTGCAAGACACTTTTAAGTTAAAAAATATAAGTTTTCCATAATGAAAACAGTCTAATCCACAATTATTCTAGCTAGCTATTTTACACAGTGGATAACTGGTGAGATTCCACTTAAGTAATCATCCAAAGAATACTTGAGATTGTAATTGCATAAATGAGCTTAAGGGAGTCAAACTTCAGAAGGCGTGGTTCAGAAAACTTAAAAGTGCTACCTGAAATTGAAAGGGAAAATCCCCAAATATCCTTGTTTCCAACACATATATTTTTTCTTTCTTTTCTTTCACTGTCAAATGGTCTTCTTTTTTTCTTTCTAAAATTTTTTTTAATTAGTGGATAATCATTTTACAACATTGTGATGGCTTCTGCCATACATCAACATGAATCAGCCACAGGTATATATGTGTCCCCCTCCAACACATATTTATCTGTTCAAGGCAAAAAAAAAAAAAAAAAGAAGTTTCCTTACACAATTATCATTTTAACAAATGTCAAGAGGTATCATGAGACATCAGCTGTGCAAGCTTCAGGAATAAAAATGCTTTTGTAAAGGACTTGAGATTTATAGGAAAGAGTACAGGCTTTATTTGTGGTCCAGACCAAGGCAGGGTGACCTTGCTTTATTTGGTTTGTCTTGGGTGCAAATGTCTTATTTTTTGCCTACCTGTGTTTTTTTTTTTTTAATTTCTTAGTCACATTAAAGCAGTACAAATATTGCTTTTTTTTTCTTCTTCAGTCTCTTTTGGCAGTCAATTTCCTGCCATCAACATATGGATTTAGCTGCAAAAGTTGCTTTATGATACAAAATCATTAAGTTGATACTATAATTCTTGAATAGTTTTTAAAAATATAGATGTAACAAGAAATGCTGATTAATGCTCACATACTTTTTATGTCAGTAACTGTGGTGTTGGAGAAGACTCTTGAGGTTACCTTGGACTGCAAGGAAATCAAACCAGTCAATCTGAAAGAAAATCAGTCCTGAATATTCATTGGAAGGACTGATGCTGAAGCTGAAGCTCTAATACTTTGGCCACCTGATGCTAAGATCCAACTCTATAGAAAAGACCCTGATAATGGGGAAGTTTGAAGGCAGGAGGAGAAGGGGAAGACAGAGGATGAGATAGCTGGATGGCATCACTGACTAAATGGACATGAGTTTGAGTGAGTTCCGGGAGTTGGTGATGGATGGGAATGCCTAGCATGCTGCAGTCCATGGGGTCCTAAAGAGTCAGACATGACTGAATGACTGAATTGAACTGAACATAGGGATATATATGATATTAAAAGTTAATTTCTGTCTGGAAGTTTAAAAAGGCCCTGGGTTTATGATATGCCTTTATGAGTCAGAAGTATTTTGCTGGTCACATCAGCTTTATTGAGTTCAGAAACCAAGAACCAGCTCACAGACCTCAGTCGGTTATACCAGCATACCTCTGAATGCAGTGATGCCCTTTGGCCTTGGGCACCCCCCTGTTTATTCATTTTCCTGGACTGTCAGGGAATGACATTTTTTACCACCTCTGAGTAGCTTTTATAAACACTGGACTCAAGTTAATGAATTTTTCCTGGAGTACTTTATAGATACAATATCTACATATGAAGCATATGCCTGGTCCCTTAATAGTGAGCATGCCCGACTTATTCAAATAAAATATAAGCCTTGCTTGTACTTACAAATCATGTGTATCCAATAATACTCTGATAGGAAGCAGGATGCATTATTATCAATTGCACTCAAGTAGACTTTATCTCATGAAAGCTTCAGAAGTCACTGTAAAAGGAAGTCTCAAGATCAGAAATATTAAAAACATCTATTTTCAGTGTATTCAAGAAAATAAGATTTTGGAAACGACTAACATCTTCTCTTACCAAATTAAAAAAAAATTATTTAGAGGAAAAGTAGTTAAATTTCCAAGGTTGGTATATTTATTTTAGTCTATTCACAGTAAAAAGAAAAAGCAACTGATTTATTTGATTGTGGTGTGTGTGTGTGCGCGCGCGCGCACGTGCACACAAGCACATGCTCAGTTGTGTCCACCTCTTTGCTACTGTATGGACTGTAGCCCTCCAGGTTCCTCTGCCCATGAAATTTTTCAGCAAGAATACCGGAGCAGTTTGCCATTTCCTTCTCCAGGGGGTCTTCCTGACCCAGGGATTGAACCTTGTCTTCTACATTGGCAGGTGGGTTCTTTACCACTGTACCACCTGGATTAATGGGAAGTAGTCAAGGGTTTATTACATGGGGAAACAGAATCAGGCAAGGTGATCTGTTATCTTTGGTGTATCTCAGGGTTCTCAGAGGGAAAAATGTTTTTGGTGTTTTGTTTTCTTGATTGTGACATGTGAAGGCTTTAGGGTAGTGATATTGGAAACAGGGCACAGTATCATTTTTGATACTGAGAAAATAAAATGATTGCCCTCAGTCCCTTAGAACCAGAGTATTATATGTATCTTAGATATTCTGTGTAGACTTTCAGCACACAGTCACACACAGTTTTCCCCATTTGCACTGCTGGGAACATTTTTCTCTCTGAATGCTAACTGTAATCTCCTCAAATGCACTCTATGGAGAAGCAGGAAAAGTGCTTTTCAAATCTCCTAGGATTTACGGAGAGCTAAATTGTCAGCCCTGGGTAAGTTCAAGGGTTTAGCAGTAGGTTCAGTTCCTACTCCTCGTTGAGAAAACTTGCGTTTTATCTCTGATGTGAACCAATAAATAAAATCACATCATGGTGAAGAGGGGCACGCTTGGCCATGAGTGGCACAGCCCTGCTCATGGCCTGTTGCTCAGGGCACAGGTCTCGGCTTGCCCTGGTCAATTCCATAGGTGAGAACATGCTTGCACATGCTGATGATTTTCCAGTATGGCTGTCAGCAAAGTTAACCAACTTAATATACTGAGACACACAGCATCCCTTTGACTTTTAGTTATTTTATAACATGAAGGGAAACATAAACCTATCACCTGGATATTTGCTTTGTCTGCATCATATTTCTTTCTCTAATAAAACAAAGTTTAATTTTGAAAAAGATTTCTAGATATTTAACCTGTCCTCTCCATTTTGCTTCCATGGGAAAAAGTATTGAATAATTTTTCTTTTGCGTGACCCAAATAAAATGAGACTTTGAAAGGAATTTTAAAGCTTCTCTATTATATTATCTTCATTTCCTATTTAAGTGAATATAGAAGATTATATGGGGTAGGAGACTCCTGACGATGACAACCACTTTTGCTATTGCTTCTGGCTGCAAGATACTCAGTGGGGTTACCAGTAAAGAATCCACCTGCCAATGCAGGAGACATAAGCGATGAGGGTTCGATCCCTGGGTCAGGAGGATCTGCTGGAGGAGAGCATGGCAACCCACTCCAGTATTCTTGCCTGGAGAATCCCATGGACAGAGGAGCCTGGCAGGCTGTGGTCCATAGGGTTACACAGAGTTAGACACAACTGAGGCAGCTTAATGCACATGCAGGCATATACATGCATACACACACACACACACACACACACACACACACATAAACCTCTTTGTTCTTGTTTTCCTGCTTGATTCTTAATATAAAATGGTCAGCCTTAAAAGTGCTAAGAAAATCCATTTTCCCTTTAACAAAGCTAAGGATTTTCTGCTTATTTTCTATGTCTGGGACCCACTTATGGTCTTGACAACAGTGAAGTGGAAAAGATTCCTGACTAGTAAACAGGAAATGAGACACGTGTGCAACTGTAAACCATAAATAAAGGCCTCTTGAAGAGACTCCCAGAGGTGGCTGAACTCAGTGGGCCTGAGGATCAGCTGTAGAAGTGAATGAGAAAAACTACAGGGACCTCACCGGGCAGGGTGAACTTCATAGCTGGAATCAGGGGGCAAAGTAAGTCCAGTAGACCTTAAGATACAAGATTCCTAGATCATCCCCCCAATATAGGTGTTTTATAAAGAGCCTAGAAAGTAAGAAAGGATGTTTCATAATTATCTAACTGCAATAATCACTAATTCTCAGGTGTTAATTTTCTATAAATGATAAAAGCCACTAGATTCTAAATGACTTTCAAAATGCTGACCTCTGGCTGGGTCTGTGGCCACAGCATGGCCTAAAATGCCCAGGTGGTTTTGTCCTTCATGAAGAAATATCATCAAATGGATCGGCAGTCAGGAAATCGGTTGCAAAATCCAATGAAGGGATCGTTTGAGCCAGGAATTCCATACTGCCGGTACTGTTTTGCCCTTACTCCTGGGCTATTACATGAGGAATTTTCAAGTAAGAAAACAATTAATTTAGCCCCCAAAGCTAATTGGAATCAATACTTAATGTTTCTTCTCAACCCTCCAAATTAATTACAAAATGATGTATGTACACTTTGATGCCAGACTATAGATTTCTATCTAAAATTTCCCTCCAGGGGCCCTTTTTTCTGCAAGAAGTCAGCTCTGTGTAGTTTGTCATGTCACTCCTTCCTCCATCTGCCTTCTTAGTTTTCTCCCCTTGATATTTTGTGTCGAGGGCAATGTTAATATTCAGGAATGAATTAGCTGTATTTGAGATAAAGAGAATGTACCTGGAGACACCCTCAAGTAAGCACAGTTATGACAAAGGTGAGGGCAATGAGAGCAGAGGGAGACAACTCTTGTCTTCAGGGTGTTGTGCTTCCAAATTGAATCCCTCTCTTGCATCCTTAGCTGGGACCCTCCCTCCCATCAATAAGTGAAAGGTGTATAGGGTGGACTGCAGCCAGTAGTTCTGGTCCTGACCTCTCAGTGAGGAGTCTGATTTTAAGAAATAGGGGAACTTCTGCTTATCATCTGTGTGCCTTCCTATATAAGTTCAAGAACTTTCAGGTGAAGATTGAAAAATACCTTTTAGATAGTATCATTAACAAGATAACTGGTACTCACAGGACAGGCAACACACAGGCATTTTTATGATATTGTGATTTATAATAAGATTACATATATATATGTTTATATGTATATAAGTATATATGTATGTATATGTATGTATGTATTTACATATATATTTATATATAATTTAATATATATATATATTATATATAATTTTACTATATATATTTATATATAATCTTTGGGGCTTCCCAGGTGACCCTAGTGGTAAAGAACCTGCCTGCCAGTGCAGGAGATATAAGAGACTTGGGTTCGATTCCTGGGTTGGGAAGGTCCCCTGGAGGAGGGCATGGCAACCTACTCCAGTATTCTTGCCTGGAGAATCCGCATGGACAGAGGAGCCTGGAAGGCTATAGTCCATAGGGTTGCAAAGAGTTGGACACCCCTGAAGTGACTTAGAATGCACACACTCACCTTTCATACATGAAGTAAGTGGGAAACTCAGAGTTCACGGACTTGCAGCAAGAACATAATGGAGGAGGTTTATCTGGCTCCAATCCCAGGCTCCTTCTGCCTTCCTACATTCCCAGAGGTCAAGGGGCTTCCTTGTGTGATGCAACAGATTCCCCTTCTTTGATTTTATTGGGGTACTGTGTGATTGAAAGCACAGCACTGTATCACAAGCTGTGCAAGAGAGGCAGGCTCCACCCCTCTTTATTTTCTGAGTCAAGGACAGTCTTCCCCATCATTTATCTATAAAAGAAAGCAGCCACTCCTTTCTTCCCTTTTCTATGGGTTTTGGAATTTTCCCTTTCCTTTTTCATGAAATCAAACATTCAGTCACATTCTTAAATGATGAAACCCATGTTAAACCCAGCACCTCAGTGAGTAGTACGCTCATGGCTCATGAAGGGAGAACCTGCAATTGGAGGCCAAATTGGAAGAGCTGCAGGTAATTGGCAGTGTGCCAAGTGTCTCTGGATGCCAGTTTTCTAATTAATAGAATGGAAATAAACTCAAGATCATAAAATTGTTGTGGCCATTCACAGACTCCTATGAACAATTTTTTTGTATAAAGTTAAGTATTTCTGATACATTCTATTTGCATAGCATTAGGTAGCCTGGGTAATGTTGATCCATATGAAAACCAGTTAAAAGTGAAACCAGTTCAGGGGTGGGGGGCGGTGATGGTAGATGGCCCCAGGGGTTTCCAGGAGACTTTCTGTACAGAGAATCATTTCATGCACTGGTTGCTAGAATGTCAGAGTAAATCTGAAACAAATGGCACAGAATCAGGAATGCAAAGGTCAGCAGGGGGAGAGAAGTTAAAGATTAGAAATGGTCATTGAGAGAGTAATGCCAAAATTGATATCTATAATTGCTGCCAGAAGGATGAACTGAATAACTGTACTAGGTGAGAGTCCCTTGGAAGACACTTGAGATATCCAGGAGGAATAATGAAAAATAATGAGAAACAGTTTAATTTCACAGGGATCGACCTTGTTTTTGAACAGCACGAAGATGTTTGATACAAACAAAATATTATTATTTAAATTGCCCAGATGCTAGAAGAATAACTAGACGCCCATCCCAATGAGACAGATGTTAGAGTTGTAAAAATTATATTCTGAACACAGCCTGTTCTGTTGCTGCTTTCCTTGACAAATTGGAAATAATACAGAATTTCCAAGTCTCATTTACAGAAGGTAAGGTAAGAGAAAAGGATTGTATAGACTAGCATGAAGTCCATAGGACTTGAATTCAGACATAATGCTTATGCATTTTACAGGCTCCTCGTGGTCTAAAACATGGGATTCAAGTGTTTTTATAGCTGAAAAAATAAGGCTACAGATGACAAGTTTCAGTGCTGACTAAACAGGATAAAATAGCAACAGAAAACATTTATGAAATATTTACTACTGCAGGGCATTGCTTTAGGCACTTTATAGGTATTCTTTTTATCCTCAAAACAACCCTTGCAACTCTCAAGTTACAGGTGAGAACAAAGAAACAAAGATAAGTTAGCTTCTCTTCCTGAGGTCACATAGCTAGGGAGCCCCGAGGCAGTAGAATAAAATCCACATGGCCTTCAGCAAAGTCCCTGATCTCATTCCAAGTTCATTTTCTAGAAGGGTGGATAGGATGCTGAGCAGCACGGAGTAAGCATGTGATGCTGATTGTCCCGAAAGATTCAGTAAATGACCAGGTGAGGTGCAGAGCCATGCCTGACACTCCATTCAGTTCGTTTCAGTCGCTCAGTCGTGTCCAATTCTTTGTGACCCCATAGACTGCAGCACTCCAGGCCTCCCTGTCCATCATCAACAGCTGGAGCTTGTTCATCCAACCACCTTATCCTCTCT
Source organism: Antilocapra americana (assembly GCA_007570785.1). Lineage (NCBI taxonomy): Eukaryota > Metazoa > Chordata > Mammalia > Artiodactyla > Antilocapridae > Antilocapra > Antilocapra americana. Next base: position 2,328,013 of record ML663013.1, on the reverse strand, counting down.
CACCCCCTTCTCCTCCTGCCTTCCATCTTTCCCAGGATCAGGGTCTTTTCCAGTGAGTCAGTTCTTGACACTCGGGATGCTCAAAATTCGCGAGTAGGGGAAAGTCACTGATGTGGCTTTTTTCTATTATGATAAAAACAATGAATAAGCTTAAAAACTTCAGAAGTCCCTTCTCAATATTGGAAGAGATCTTCCGCAGGTGGGCGAGAAAGAGGAAACGACAAATCCTCCACATTAAAGAAAAATCAGTTCCTTTACAAAGGTAAATTCAGTCTGCGTTTTAAAGCAAAAAACAATACAAAACAAAACAACACAGTGGCCAATGTGGTCTATAAAGTCCATGCAGCCAAAGAGCAGAGGCACTCAGACAGCAGCACAGCTGGGGGAGTAGGGGAGAAGGCGAGGAGGCCAGGGAGAGGCTGCGAGCGAGGCTGGGGTGCCTGGAGTCAGATCCGGCTGCGTGGACTATGGTGCTGTCTCCAAGAAACAAAGCCCCGCAGACATGGGAATCCGCTAGTGGCTGAACATCTGGAAAATGAAACCCCAGGATGAATTATGCGCGGATTATCTTGCACTTGCACAGGAATTTCTGTTTATTCACAGTCGAGGAGCATACAGAAGAAAGCCTGTTTCACACCTGGCATTTAATTTAGAAAGGATTGCTCCTCCAGCCGGAGGAAACGCCATCTGAACTGCACTGTCCTGGCCCCCTCTTCAGGGCCCCGGCAGCCAAGCACAGCACCCTGTTTGCAATGCACTCTGTAAGAAGCGTGTGCGCCTGTGGAAGAAACACGTGTGCACGAGTCCACCGTGTGTGTGCAAGCGCCAGACCCAGCCCTAGTGGGAAGGAGCCAGAGTACATGGGCCTGATTGCTAAGCTTCTCCCTTTTCCCAGCTAGCCCGAAAAATGTCCCCCGGAACTAAGGTACAATGCTGAGTGACACAGCCCAGGGACCTCCCCAAGCATGCTTTGCTTTTGTTTGGAATTTATCTTTCTGTTTGGGTCTGCTAAGTGTGGAAAGTTCGTGGAGAAACCAATTCATTTTCTTAGCCCCAAAGCGGCGGTTGATTGGCCATACAAGCATCTCGTTGAGCGCTGCTTTGAGTTTTTTTAAACAAAATTCTTTCTGCCAAAGAACCCGTTTTTCTGCCAGTCGAGTCCCATCTCTTCGTATAATAAGTAAAATGGAAATGCCCCTTTATGTTTTCTCTCATGTCTTACAGGATATGTCTAGAACAAAATGAAATAAACCTCCTTTTTTTGGTGGTTAATGAGACAGACACTAGCTAAGTTCACAGCTGTCCCTGTGTGCTAAGTCACTTCAGTCCTGTTTGAGTCTTTGTGACCCCCATGGACTATCCATGGGATTCTCCAGGCAAGAATACTGGAGTGGGTTGCCATACCATTTCCCAGCGGATCTTCCCCACCCAGGGATGGAACCTGCATCTCTTATATTCCCTGCATTGGCAGAAGGGTTCTTTACCACTAGCGCCACTTGGGAAGCCCCAAGTTCTTTTTATTTTATAAGACCCTCTCTAGGAGTCCAACAGTGGGTAATACATCTGGCAAATATTTACTCAAGTCTACAGTGTTTTTACATACCCATTCACTTTCTTGTTTGGTACTCACTACCTTGTACTTTTAGCAGAGTCAAGTGATGTAAGAGTGGATGAAAGAATTTACTGCTTGTAAACATCATGGACTTAATGAGTGAGGTATCATATAATTTTTATGAGCCAGAAATTCCATTTTTATTTAAATCACCTTTCCAGGTACAGAGACTGGGGAAGGCATGAGAAAGGGAAGAATGCTTTCAAAATTCTTGCATCTGTAGTGCTAGCTGGTGAGAAGCAACAGCAATACCTCTAAATTTACCCTTAGAGCTGAGAGATGGGCAAGGTGTGGGGCAGTGGAGGGGGCATAGAGAAATGTGCCCAGCACATTCGTCAGGGAGGCCAATGGGCTTGTAAAGAACAAGGTCAATTACACAGTAAGTCCCCCCCCCCGACGAACCTTCAAGTTGCAAACTTTCAAAGATGGGAACGTGCACTTTGCTTCAGTGGGAAACCAGAACCTGTGCCATCTACATGAGTCATGAGTGACCTTGCAGCTTGCCCTCTGTCTCCTGTTGCTGATGACCCTTCATCTCTACCGTCTCCCAGCCCCTCTCCCTCCTCCAGTTAATAACTCTTCTGGTCTGTTCACTAGATGCCAGCCCCTGTATGCCAGCTGTTTTACTGTACTGCTGTATTTCTCAAGGTACTGTATTATAAGATCAAAGATGCTTTCTCTATCTTTTGTGTTTGCCTTTTTATGTACTATTTGTTGGAAAAGTATTACAAACCTATTACAGTATAGTACTATATAGTCAACTGTGTTAGTTGGGTACCTAGACTAACTTTTTTGGTCTTATAAACATGCTCTCAGAATGGAACTCCCTCACATGTAGGTGACTTATTGTATCTAGTTCCAGGTTATTTGCATTCCCGCAAGGTGAACTTCAAATCTTCAATACAAATCCCTATGTTTATAAATGCTGTGAGTCTGTTGCTTTGGGGGGTATAAGAAGAGGGTGGAATTCCTTGTGTATCTTTGTGGGCAGGCATAGGGTCAAAGACTAAGGCTCCTGAGGCAGTTATAACCAGAATTTGTCATTGGACTTCCTGCAGAATATAGGATAGTAAGTATGGGACTGCTTTGTTTTATTCTATTTGGAGACAATGATTTTTTTTTTCAATGGTGAGCACACCATTGGAGATCAACTCAAGAGGCAGTTGTTAAATATGCAGGAAATTTTCAAGGAGGTTGGTTGTCAAACTGCAGATAGCTTGAAATTGGCCATGGTGAAAGGGTTTGCCTCTTGGAGAGCAGCAAACACTAAAAATCAAGGCTTTTATTTCAGGGAGATTTCTTGCCAGCACACTGCTAGTTTACACTCTAGTGATATCAAATTAATTGTGGTTCCAGATCATACAGCCTCATTCCCGAAGGTATCCCATTTGTGCGCATGATGCTTGTTCTGCCTGAAACATTTTCCTTTGCATGGTGTTCCTGAAAAACACTTATTTCAGTGCAAGATGCAAAATTCTCTTGATGAGATATAAACAGCCGCCCCAGTGTTTTCAAGATATATTTTAACTACTTTGATGTTTTTCAGCCGCTAGGTCATGTCCGACTCTTTGTGACCCCATGGACTGCAACATGCCAGTCTCCTCTGTCCTTCACTGTCTGGAGTTGCTCAAACTCATGTCCATTGAGTCAACAGTGCTATCTAACCATTTCAACCTCTGCCACTCCCTTCTCCTTTAGCCTTCACTCTTTCCCAGCATCTGGTCTTTTCCAGTGAGTCAGCTCTTTCCATCAGGTGGCCAAACTTTTGGAGCTTCAGCTTCAGCATCCATACACAGAGAGTCCATTTGTTTTTTGGTGCCTATTTTTCTTTCCAAAAAGTGAAAGTGTTAGTCACTCAGTTGTGTCCACCTCCTTTTGATCCCATGGACTGTAGCCCACCAGGCTCCTCTGTCCATGGAATTCTCTAGGCAAGAATACTGGAGTGGGTAATCCTCCTCTTCTCTGGGGGAATCTTCCCTATCCAGGGATCGAACCTGGTTCTCCTGCATTATAGGCAGATTCTTTACCATATGTGCCAATTGCAATTAGTTTGAAGTCAGTATCTGAGTCTCCTTTTAGTCCACACATGTTCAATATCTTTCATAGTGTCTAGCATGTAGCAGACTCTTAAAATATGTACGTTGAGTGAATGAGTGAATAAATAAGCATATGCTGTCTCTGTGCCTGGCAGGAGAGGGTTGTGATTGACAGACAAATTGTGAATGAGCTTACAGTCTAGTGCATCCAAAGAAGGAAACGCAGTAATAAAATAAAGCAAACAACCATAGGACCAATCATTTACCAAAAAACCTCATCCACCAGGAATTCCCCATCCATGAATCTAATTTATTCTGAGCATCGCAGAATGAAAATGAATGTCTGAGCCTCCTTGAGGAAGGTATGGGGAAGTCTGAGTCTGTGCACTTTACTCCAGAAGCCCAGGGAACTGCCTCCCAGATTCACCATTCTTCATACGTTTCTGACAACTTATGCTTTTAAATCCACAACAGTTTAAAAAGAAGATTAGAGAGAGATGCCTGTCAGAGGTAGGCCTATTGATAGCAGAGAAAATGGTAGTGTCCCCTTGACAGGAAGGGATATGTAAAAATTATAAAAAGAAACAAACAAAACACCAGACTTGAAAACTCTTACTCCACAGCAGCTTCTTAAAATTATTAAGTATTCTTGAACAAATGGTCCCAGAATGTTGAGTTCCAGGGACACCCAGTAGAGAAGAGAATTTTGGTCAGATAATCTGCATCCACATTCTTACTCTGTTTCTCATTTCCTGTGTGACCTTAGGCAAGCTACTGAACCTCTCTGAGTCTTAGTTTCGGTATCTAAAGCAAGCAGAGACTGCCAATCCTGTCATACAGGGTTTTATGAGCCATAAGTAAGATGAAAACCATAAAGCAAAATGAAAACAATTTTAACAACAGAGTAGTTATATATATCTCACTACCATAAAATGTGATTCAAAGAATTAGACCTGTAGGGGTGATTGATCATCTACTTGATTGAACTTCCCACTTTGTAGATGAATAAATAGAGGCCAAAAGTCAGATCTTCCTGACAGAATGGGGAAGTGTCTGCGTAGATTCATTGTTTCATCATGTGTTCTTTGTCTGAGTGAGGTCAAGTATAATGGATTTACAAAAGGAACTCACCACCAATATTCAGACCAAAAAGAGAGAAAGTGATTTAAAGGACGTTTTTATTTTGGCAGAATTCTTAAAGATCATCTGTTTGTAATGTAGTATAGTGGATCAGATAGGCTCTCCAACTCACAACTTTGCTTGACCTTGGAAGCAAGGATCATGAATAAACCAGTCAGTTTTATTGTCTGCTTTGGTTCTTGGTGGTCCAATGGCTAAGACTCAGCACTCCCAATGTAGGGGGCCTGGGTTCTTTTCCTGGCTAGGGAACTAGATCCCACAGGCCACAACGAAGACCCAGTACAGGCAAATAAATAAATAAAAATAAATATTGGGGCTTCACAGGTGACTCAGGGTTGGAGAATTAGCTTGCAATGCAGGAGACATAGGAGGAAGGGTCGATCCCTGGGTTGGGAAGATCCCAAGGAGAAGGAAATGGTAAACCACTCCAGTATTCTTGCCTTGGAAATCCCATGGACAGAGGGCTTAGGGGAATGCAGTCCATGTGTGGTCACAAAGAGTCAGATGCAGCTGAGCAGTTAGGTGCACATATACCCTCTAAGGCCGGAGCCTGGGATTGGCTCTCTTGCACAGTCCACCTAATATTCTTTCATCATCCTTATGAACAAGTGATTATAATCGCTTTTTTTACAATGAGAAAGTGAGACTTAGAGATTTATTACAAGACTTGCCCAAAGGCACTCAGTCAATGAGTAAAAAGGACAGCCCAGGACTGCTAGATCTGGACTAAACTCAACTCTGGATTTGATCTTAGAAAATAAGTTACTAACCACTTTGGATGTGCTAGGTCCTGGCCTGTGCTAGCACAGTGCTAGTTGTATTTCATACTGTTTTATCAAATATCCCCAAGAGTAGCAAGTTTTGTGAAAAAGAACAGCCTTGAGGTGAGAAAAAAACAATTGATGGGGTTTTTCATCTCCTAATCTTGTGGAAAGATGACCCCAAAAGCTGTGCCTTGCTATAAAATAGACCTGCTCAATCCTAAATAATGGTTCTCTATTTTTCTTAGGCAAATTGAAATCCCCAAGTATGAATTTTTAGAGCATAAACAAAAAAGGCGACTTTGGAATATTCCATGTATTGTCAGGATATAAAAACTATTCATCATAATATATAGTTTAATGTGAGATTGTATTATTATAAGGGATTTTCTTCAAAAATTCCCTCCAGCCTGTCTTACCAGAGTGATTTCTTACTATATTTCTCAACGCATTGTGTTACATAATACTTCCTGTAGGTCTCTGCTTTGTTGTTGCTGTTGCTTTTAGTCTCTAAGTCATGTCAAACACTTCCCAACTCCGTAGACCACTAGCCTGCCAGGCTCCTCTGTCCACAGGATTCTCCAGGCAAAAATGCTGCTGCTGCTAAGTCACTTCAGTCGTGTCCAATTCTGTGCAACCCCATAGATGGCAGCCCACCAGGCTCCTCCATCCCTGGGATTCTCCAGGCAAGAACACTGGAGTGGGTTGCCATTTCCTTCTCCAAGGCAAGAATACTAGAGTGGGCCTTTCCCTTCTCCAGGGAATCTTCCAGACCCAGGGATTGAGCCCAGGTCTCCTACATTGCAGGCAGATTCATTGCCCTCAGGGAAGCCCCTTGAATGGTGAAAAGGGAAAAACAAATCTGTTGGTTCGCTTGTTAACCTTGAAAATCCATGTGTCCTAATAGGACTTTTTATGCTAGAGAAGTTTCTTTAAAGGAGTTGAGCCTATAGTTTGAAAAGAGGAAATGTTTCTAGCCGAAGCACATTGTTCCCCACTATCACTGGTGTTCTCCCCAAGAGCTGATACTATGTGTTACCTCTTCATTCATTTCAGAGCAAGAAGGCCTCTCTCCTACTGTACAGATGGGTGCATGGGCCTGTACTCTCAGCCCCAGCCATCCACACTAGAGTTTCACACAATGTAATACTGGGTAGTCAGTCCCCAGCCAAGGGCATGATAGGGACAAAGATGTCTATTTCTCTATAGACATGAAATATCTCTGAGACTGTGAGCCTCCACCTGAATACTGACCTTAACACAGGTGAAGTAAAGGCCAGCATGTTCTTATTTTAAGGGCCTCATTTTAAGAAAGCAGCTTTTGCTGGGTTCCAAGTCAAAGAATTAATGCTTCTGAATTATGGAGCTGAAGAAGAAGAAGTCCCTTGGACAGCAAGGCAATCGAACCAGTCAATCCTAAAGGAAATCAACCCTGAATATTCATTGGAGGGGCTGATGCTGAAGCTGAAGCTCCAATGTTTTGGCCACCTGATGGGAAGAGCTTCCTCATTGGAAAAGACTCTGATGCTGGGAAAGACTGAGAGCAGGAGAAGGGGGTGACAGAGGATGAGACGGTTGGATGGCATCACTGACTAATGGACTTGAGAAAACTCTGGGAGATGGTGAAGGACAGGGAAGCCTAGCATGCTGCAGTCCATGGGGTTGCAAAGAGTCAGACATGACTTAGTGAATGAACAAATACAAGCAATTCATACGGTCACAATTCCTCCTGTACACAGAATTGCTACTGCTGAGGGCCTGAGATGACCTGCAGTCTGGATCCACTTAGCCTGGACCAGTGCTTCTCAGACCTTCGTGTGCACATGCATAGCCCCAGATCTTGCTAAAATGCAGGTTCTAATTCAGTACGCGTGTCTTGGAGCAAAGCACCAACTACCAGGAGTCAAGTTTTATTTTCAGAGAGAAAGACAAGATATTCTAGTTGAGAGACATGTTAATGTAATAAATCAGAATTTGTTCTCAGAGGTTTCAGTAAAATGAATCATTTTCAGGATTGGTGAAACTCAACAATTTGAAGACCTACAGAATCTCTGAGAATTAGCATTCCTGGTCTGGAAATCCTCTAAAAACCAATCATTTTCGTAACATACCCTCTATTTGAGGTTTAATCTCAGGGGTTTGAATATTTGTTTGTTTTTCATAGCACTCCTGAGTTGTGCTGAAATTAATCTAAGGAAGGTTTTTTTTTTAATTCCTCAACTTCAGAATTATTTCTCATGCTTCTATCACCAATGTACAATTTTTAAAAAGGAGATTTCATCCTACTATTTTTGGTATGGATGCAAGACTAGAAGAGGAAGAGGATAGACTACAAAAATTATTGTTTTTAAATGTTTTGCTTCAGTGTAAGCTAAATATGTGCTTGTCCTCAGTCATGTCCGACTCTGTATGACCCTGCGGGCTACACAGATGACTGTCTTGCCAGACTTACCTGGTGAGTTTGGCATTCTGACTTTAATAACCTGGGGGAGAATCTTAGCCACCTTTATGTTTTAACAGAGACTTGGGTGATTTTAATGGGCAGTGATTGAGATCACTGTATTAATGATACAGTTATTTGTATGATTTGGCAAATATTTACTGTACCTGCTCCATGCCTGGCTGAGCTTGGGAGACACAAAGATTTTAGCCCTGAAGGACACCACAGTCTGTTGGCTGAGATTTCAACATCTCCACTTTTGTTCCCACAGTTGCCTCAGACCTACGGCCTCATGTTAAAGAATCTCAGACTGCGGGTTTGCATTCAGTCAATTGCCTGTGTATGAAAGTTAAGTGTATCCACCTGTTCCACTGGCTGGCCATGGGAAATGTTCTGTACATGTGCTTTGGGAGGAAAAAAAATGAAAGACATTTATCTTTGCTTTTTGCTTCCTATGATGACCGGAGGCTTTCATTTTAATACAGAATTCCTCTCTAGGCAAAGAAGGAAAACAGATGGCATATCTTTATGTACATAATGCATGCTTCCTCCACATTATTTTTGGAGAGCATAAAGTATGATTAAGGGAAGTGAACTCATGCTGTGAAAAATAGACGCAGCAGTTGGGCTGCCTGGGATGGCTTCCATATGCACCAAGGTGATGGGTTTTCCTGATCCCTGCTGTCATCTTCATGCTTAAAGCATGTGTAAGAGTGACTCTTAACCAAAGAGAGACCATAAGATTCTAGTCAGTGAATGAGCAGTTGCTGTAACCTGCAAGGATTTTCCAAGAATCATAATGAAAGACTGTGCTGTGTGCTAAGTCACTTCAGTCATGTCCAACTCTCTGCAACCCTATAGACTGTAGCCCGCCAGGCTCCTCTGTCCATGGGCATTCTCTAGGCAAGAAGACTGGAGTGGATTGTCCCGCTCTCCTCCAGGGAATCTTCCTGATCCAGGGATGGAACCCACATCTCCTGTGTCTCCTGTATTACAGGTGGATTCTTTACCTCTGAGCCAATTAAAGATTAGATGTCACTAATATAGTTTTAGGTAATTCTGGCAAACTCATTAGCAAAGTTCTTATACAAAATGATTCGGATGTAATCCTCACATTCTTTCTTGTGTGTCCTCTGAATATAAGGTTATTGTTGTTTAAATATGTTGGTTTAAAGATACCGCAGTTATGGGGTAAGGGGTGGGGAGGGAGGGATAGACTGGAGTTTGGGATTGACATATGCACACTGCTGTATTTTTTTTAAATAATGCTCAGCAGACAATATATAGGAGAACATCTTTATATCATTACATGGCAGTTATGATCAACCTTTCCCAAAAGGTAGCTGAATTTTCAGGAAAATGCCATGCATGATTTCCACAAATATATTCAGCAGGATTTCAGGTAGGAGTCTTTGGCCCCTGGTAAGCAAAAGCCCAACTGAGAATTGCATAAACAAGAAGGGACTTTATTGGCTCACACGACAGGAGAAAGACAAGAGGAGGTTCTAGGGAGGCTCAATCTGACTGTCCCATCCCTGTGTGTCTCTTGGTTGTACCTTCTCCATGTGTCAGCATCAGCCTCAAGCTGAACCTGAAGGCTGGGGCATTCCCAGCCTGCATTTGTGCATTTGGGTGTTCAGAGCATTGGAGAAAGGGTTACTTCTGGAAAACCTCTCAGACACGTGAGAAAACACATTCCCAGTAAATGCCTCCCCACCTCCTGCCCGGCTGCTATTCTTTTCCCTTCAGACCATGTGAAATTCCATGAACTTTCCTCTTTGTTGGAGAGACTGAACACCAAAGTTCATACTCAATCCCTTGTCACTGGATTAAGAGAAGATTTATTACATGTATGAGCCACTTTTCACAGAGGAAATAGCATGTATGTCAAGTGTAACAAGTCTAGCCTGATTGTTTGGGTAAGCACACAAGGCCACTGAGCAATTCAGTTCAGTGTTCCTAGGTTGCCCTTCTGGAAAACTCAGAGCAGAGAAGAATCAGAACATCTAGTTCTACTCATAAGGAAATATCCAGCTTTTATGGCTATGCCCAGTTTTCTTGTGTGTGTCAGAGAAAGTAGGAACTCCTGGACCAGTGGTTTGTCTGAGATTGCAATGATTTTGTCTCTTTAATCAGGAAGCTGGGATGTGGGGCATTTGCTCTTAGCTGAATTTTAAGCATAATGAAAATCTTCTACCCTTTAAATCTTGGTTATCATCGTGAATGCCCAGGGAGGTGCCTGCAGTAGGTGACCAGGCTTCATCTCAGTCTTTCCTGTATCTGTGATTCTGAAACTGTCACAGTTAGCCTCATTACACTGGTCCACTCAAGGGGGCCTGGGGTCAGAAATAACATGATGGTTGGCAGTCAGAAGACCCAAAGGTTGTATGTATAAGTAGTGTGTGTGTGTGTGTGTGTGTGTGTTTTGGTACATCTGATAATATTTATAACAGGTCTTTCACAACACTACCTAAGGTATCATGAGAAATAGGTTCCTTTAATTCATTTAGAGGATATTATAAATCTAGGGAAAGGTTATGGCTTTTCAAATACATTTTTAAAGAGAGAAAGTCCCTCAGTTGTGCCTGACTCTTTGCGACCCCATGGATTGTAGCCCACCAGGCTCCTCTGTCCATAGGATTTCCCAGGCAAGAATACTGGAGGGGGGATTGCCATTTCCTTCTCAAATATTTTTTAAATTGGGGTATAATTTACTTACAGTGAAATGTACAAATTCTAACCATGCAGTTTGATATCTTTCTTTGTATTTGTTTTAACTGAGTCAAAATCAACATAGCATGGCATATATGGACCTTAAGAACAATCTGATACATTTTGAGCAATTAAACACTTGTTACTGATACCTCAGGCAAAATATTAAAAACTCTGTCAACCCAGAAATTTCTTCAGGTTTCCTTCTAGTCCATCCCCATGAAATACAGGCAACCTCTCTTCTGATTTCTATCAATATAATGGAGTTTATTCTGTTTCTGCTTTTCATAAAAATGGGATTATACACAATGCACTCTTGTATCTGGTTTCTCTCACTCAGCATAATGGATCAGAGATTCATCCATATTTTCACATGCATTAGGACTTCATTTTTGATGCTGAATAACATTACATTGTATAATCATATTACACCATATTTACATATTCTCCTCTGATGGGCATTTCGGTTGTTTCTGGTTTTTTTGGCTGGGGCGCATCAGACTACTGCCTCCAGGTGGAAGCCGCCATATGTCTCTTTTGCCTAAAAAAGGCTTGTCCTCTGGAATCATTAAGACTTTCTTTAAACCTCACTTTGTGCTTTGAAAAACCGATCATTGTTGCTACCATGGAAGTAAAAGTCCTTTTCATTCTCCGCACCCTAACTGGAAATTTATTTTTCTCTAAGGATAGTTGTTTGCCCTTGGAAGGTGTATGCCTTTCTTTTTTTAATTAATTTATTTATTTTTTCCTTTACATTATCATGTTGGTTTTGCCATAGATAGACATGAATCTGCGATGGATGCATCTGCATATGTCTGCATCCTTTTATATGGGTGCAGAGTTGTCTGTGGACTTCCCTGGTGACTCAGATCGGAAAGAATCTGCCTGTGGTGTAGGACATCCTGGTTCAATCCCTGGGTCTAGTATTCTTTCCTGGAAAATCCCATGGACAGAGGAGCCTAGGAGGCTACAGTCCATGGGGTCATGAAGAGTCATCTGCAACTGAGCACACACAGACACACAGACACACACACACACACAGACACACACACACACACATATACATTTCAGTACAGAAATGCAATGCTCATATTTGAGGAGGGTGAATGCAAACAGGCTTCTCAAAAAATGCTTAAGTGTCCTCTCTGCTCAATCTTTCTAGCTATTCCCAGTCTTAGAATAAATTATGTAAGTTGTGTATAGTTTTGGTTTCATGCCATTTGGGAGAAAGTATCCAAGGCCCAGTGACCAAGTACTGTCCAGGGAAAGATGAATGAGCTTCTTGGGGAGATAAAAGGGAAGGTATAGAAGCCCACTGTGTGGCCAGCATGGCCAGCAGCAAAGGAAGAAGAAAGGAAACTCCCCATCCCAGATGCGGGACAGGAAGGGTGCCCTCGCAGGAGTGGAAATGCTGATATGTGAGTTACGTATATGGGGGGAATTTATTTTCAAAACTAGTTCATTGATTTTTGATTTCTGGATGGAAATGTAAGCTCACTGGAGCCATCCATAATCTCATGTGTGTGTGTGGCCATCTTTTCATTTAATCCTTGACAATGGCAGGGAGGTAAGTTTTTCTCTATCTCTTTTGAAGTTGTGTTAGTTTGTTTTTAAAACACCTTTCTTAAGGCAGAGAAGGGTAAAAATGTAATATTGTAATAAATAACATTGACTACAGGCCCTAGATTTAGGAAGAAAAGGAGGAGACTGAGGGAAGCAAAGTCATTGGCGGCCCTTTCTGAAGACACTGTTTCTTCACTGCATTCTTAGTGTCCAGCACCACACCCAGAACAGGGCATTTGTGAATACACACATGGGTGACTTGCCAAAAATCACATAGTGAGAGAGGGAGGAGTCATTTTCTGCTGCTTCTGTCAAAGGTGTTTTTCTTGTAACTGATCTAAACTTCTCTTATACCCTGCTGAATCACAGCTGGCGTGGGCTTGGGGCAGGGAGCAGTCACAGTGGTCAGAAGTACTAACTTGATAATGAGCATTTCTTAATCTCTTAGGGTTTAAACACGCCCATTCAGCCAACCCAATCTCCCTTCAGAGAGAGGGAGATTCCCAATTCCCTCTCCTTCCTGCTCTTCTACCAAAGCTGACTCCAGGATCCATGGAAGGCTGGGGGCACTCAACCTCACACGAGTGATGGCAAGAATGTCCAGCTCTCTGGGCCTGGTTTCTAGTGCTGTCGTCTGGGTCTGCTGGTCTCCAATGTGTTGTCTGCCTGGTCAGGGTGTCCTGAGAATATCCATATGGAACAGGGGCCAGGATTGTCTTGCATTATATTATATTACATGATGTTGGCCCAGCCCTACACACTCTGGATTTAATACACCCTAATGGCTATGGAGACTCATACAGGATATAGCTCTGATGAGCCTTTATAATCAGCAATGTGGCTTCTATTACAAGAAATAACCACTTCTACAAGCCAAAAAGTACATAGGCCAAGACTTTTAATAGTCACTTGGAGCTCTCCCACTCTGTTATCCGCAATTTGCAGGGCTAATTAGGCCCTTGGCGGTGACCACGTGATTCTGAAAGTAAGTACTAGGACTTATTTGGGGTCTGCCCTAAGTAGGCTCTGCCCCTCCCATGATTCTAGACAGAGGGGTTATGAGGACACAGGACCTGCTGGTTCCCCTCTCCTCTGTCTCCCTTCCTTTTTACACATTCAGTGATCAGCAGGGCCAGATTTTCTATGGATTTCTTGCAGTATATTCAACAATGCTCTGAAACGCTGTGTTTCTTAGGGCAGGAGACCTCAAGGGCTTTCCTTCAAGGCGTATAATCCAAGTATTCCCGATTGGGCTTCCCGGGTGGCACAGTTGGTAAAGAATCTGCCTGCCAGTGCAGGAGATGTGATTCGATCCCTGATCTGGAAAGATCCCCTGGAGGAGGGAATGGCAACCTACTCCAGTTTTCTAGCCTGGAGAATTCAATGGTAGAGGAGTTTGGCCAGCTACAGTCCATGGGGTCACAAAGAGTCAGATATGACTGAGTGTGCGTGTCCACACACACACACACACACACATACACACACACACACACACACACACACACACACACACACACACACTTCAGGCTGGTTGTTCACAGAAAACCAAGACAATCAGAAACTAGGGATGTCCCAGGAGAAAATGCAACGGTTGAGTGCTTCAGAGTATCATTCTCATTACAAAAGAGTCACGCGTTTCCTCTTCACAGGAGGAGACAGTGTAACTGTTGTTTTTCCACTTGAGACCCATTGGTGAAAGCGTATCCTCAGAAAAAGCATTTTTTAAATATGCTTTGCAGCAAACTCAATGTATTTGTGGTTATAGGGATCTGAAGTCGCTTATTTTCTGTTTGCTTTAGGTTATCATTAGATAATTAAAACCAAAATACTTATAAAGGTGACTCTGTAGAAGTCTCCAGAAATATTCAGTGGGCTCCAGTCCAATTCCTACTTCATATCTGTCACAGATGCTCTGAAAGCTAGGATTTTTGTGTGAATCTGCCCTTCAGCTTCAAACTAATTTCTTTCTTATTTTTTAATTTGTTTCATGTGTTAGCAAGCAGCTCCATGCATGCTAACCATTCGGATGGTTGGGTAATCCTTCCAAATGGTGACAGCCTCCCCAGGGATAACTTGAGGCACACCACGGGGAAGGTTATTGATGAGAATGACTTCAGATCACTCAAACCAACTTCAGAGAGGTCTACCAGCTGCTAGCAGCAGTGAACCATTAGTTTTAAGTGTTACTGGTTGACTTTAAATCTGAGCTCCTCTTCACGTGACGAAATTCCTGCAAATCGAGACAGCCCTGTTTCATCAGTTCTGACCTGCCAAAAAGGAATCTGTGCAGAAAAAAACCAGAGGCATATGGATACTGGAAGGAAAGTATTTCTACATCTAAATCTTAGTTTAATTTTAACTTCTGATTTAATGGCTCTCATTTCCAAAATATTGACAGACCCAAATATTCATGAACCTCACATGGAGGCATAAGTGTTCAAGCATCAAGGTTAAAAACCCTACGGTCTCTCCAAATTAGAGTCAACCCAAGGTGATGGTTCCATTAGTGTGATATTTTAGTTAATCACTGCTATTGCTCTAAGCCAGTGGTTTTCACCTTGACTGTATACTGGAATCATATGGGACACTTAAAAAAATATATGGATGCTGGTTTTATTCCAAAAAATTCTGATTTAATTGTTCTAGGGTGTGGCTTGTGCAGCTGGAATTTTTAAAGTCTTCCAGGTGATTTTAATTTGGAATCAAGGCTGAGACTCCCTGAGACTTCCCTAAGCAATACCAGGTGCTTCAATAGTTGGGTGTAGGACATGAGGTGGGAGATGCTTGTCTACCAATTGGCTTTACCTGTTGAAGTTCAAAAAGGACTAGGTCCTCTCTGCAGCAATAATCTTGACACTAAGTAGGGTGGCCAGCCACTTTGGTTTGCTGAGACTGCCCTGGTCCTGTACCTATGCACACCAGGACTAGGGTCACCCTCATCATATGACTTGCTGGGAGGCCCTGCAGAAAATGTAGGAGGGAGACACGTTGGTCCAGAACAAAGGAGAATGTGAACTGGTCAGAAGAGAAAGGTCATCCCTTTGCTGGAGGAGCCCCAAACTAACCCAGTCTGGACCCGCCAATATCAATGTCAGAGGGGTCAAAGCCAAGGGGAACCTTGGCAGCAGGATTGGTGGGCAGTGCCAGTTCTTGCTGTTGGCACATGCCTTGGCCTTGGATCCAACACAGCAGTCCAAGCTCTTCTGAGAGATGCCAGCATGGAATCAGGCCTCTGGCAAAGAACTCATCAAGTTCACTGCCTGCCGCTGTGTTTTTGCTTCTGGTTCTTCAATGACATGAATCTGGTTGGAGAATCCCTTCTCCCTCCTGGCCCTGAAAATGCCATGGCACCTCACTCCTTGAGACAGTGCTCATGCTGGTCCTTCTGCCTCCTACTCTCACGTTGAAGGGGAGAATACTTTTTTTTTTTTCCTAAAAGATTGATCTAATTTAGTATTTTTCAAACATTCTGATTAACATTATTGCCCTCCCAAGGAGACTTTGAAAACATTTTTTATTTTCCTAATTGTCACTGTGTAAAATTTTAATAACTCAGATCTGTTTATGTAATACAGCCCCTAGAGGGGGTACACAAGCCATAATATCCAAGATTTTTCTGCTTCTCCCCGTCTTATTGTTCACCGAACCCAGTGTAGGCACGGCACAAGCTAGAAAGCATATGGGAAGACGTTGAAAGAAGACCTAAGGAACGTAGGAACTGCAGATATTCTTTATTCACAGCAGCAAGGCTAATTAACCATTATTCTCTAATGGCTGATGCCACTGCAACACGCAACAAGGGCTTTTCAGGTGGTGCTTACATAGGTAAGGACATGGAGCGAGAGAGTCTGACCACGGCCATCTTGGCTAATTCCTCTATCACTATTTGCCCCAACCAAGAACCAATTTTTGCCCCCTCGGAGGCTGTCTCACCTCCACTGAGAATGCATGAACTAGTGTCATTCTTCCATAAACTTTTCTACTTCATTTTGTCTTGCTCCCACTGTACCCTGTAGAGACTTTTATCATTACATTTGTAATATTTAATAACTTGTAGTTCAAATTATTATTGACTTCACTTGTAAGGGCAGAGAGAAGTTATAATTATGTACACAGGGTGTGCATTTATCCTTTAATAGCTCAGTTGTGTCCCAACTTTCTGTGATCCTATGGATTATAGTCCACCAGACTCCTCTGTCCATGGGTTTTCCCAGCAAGAATACTAGAGTGTGTTGCCATTTCCTCTTCCAGGGGATCTTCCTGACCCAGGGATTAAACCCAGGCCTCCTTTGTCTCCTGCATTGCAGGCAGATTCTTTACTGCTGAGCCACTGGGGAAGCCCACCTTGAGCTATTCCTACTCAATTGATTACTTGACGTATAGAGATAAACATAGACATTATGAGTAGATGCAGTCCCAGATCAAGCTTGGTACCCATGGTCAATGATTTCTTCCATGGACCGCATTCCCAGAAAGGATCCAGGATTAGGGACATTAGCTGACTGAACTTAAGTCCAGGGTTTAGCTCCAGCCCTGAGATGGGAGCAGGGGTTCAGGGGCCTGTGTTTAAGAGCCTGCAACCCTGGTGGAGATCAGAAAGGAAATACAAGTCTTTGTTCATAGAGACACACTTATTCACTGCACTTGACTTTATTGAACATTAATCTTGAACCAGAGAGCATGACAAGTACCTGTGAAATAAAACCGAGTTGTATGCATCCTCATCCTTCATTTTCTTACACTTTCCATAGAAATGCAAGGAAAGTATTAATA
Source organism: Antilocapra americana (assembly GCA_007570785.1). Lineage (NCBI taxonomy): Eukaryota > Metazoa > Chordata > Mammalia > Artiodactyla > Antilocapridae > Antilocapra > Antilocapra americana. Next base: position 2,310,976 of record ML663013.1, on the reverse strand, counting down.
AACTTTAAAAAAAAAACACTATAGTAGATGTAAATGGAGAAGGAAATAGCAACCCACTCCAATATCCTTGCCTAGAGAATCTTATGGATAGAGGAGCCTGACAGGCTACAGCCCATAGGGTCCCAAAGAGTAAGACACAACTGAGCAACTAACACACACACATAGTAGGTGTAAAAGGTGCTCTAGAAAGAAGAGAATGCTAATCACTATCTGGTCAGCGGACCAAAATGTTAATGGACTGATGTGATGATCTCTGAGGTCAGTCTTGGAAGATGAGTGTGTTTCCCAAGAAAATAATGATAGCAGTCAGCTGGGCAGGGAGAATAATACACGGAGAGACACACAGGAGGAGAGGATGTTGTTTTCAGGAGACTGTCTGTCTTAGTTAGCCCAGACTGCTCTAACAGAACACCATAGCCTAGAATTTTTTTTAAGCCATTATTTCTCATAGTGCTGGAGGCTAGAAAAATTGAGATAAGGACGCCAGCATGGTAGGATCCTAGTTTGCACAAGGAACCTTCTTGCTGTGTCTTCACATGGTGAATAGCAGAGAGAAAGGAGATAAGCTCTCCCCTGTCTCTTCTAAGGGTGCCAATCCTATGATGAAGGTTCCACCATGGCCTAGCTCTCCCAATGGCCCTACCTCCAGATGCCATCACCAAGGACTGGAGTTTTAATGTATGAATTGGAGGTAGGGGGGATACACATACTCAGTCCATAGTACTATAAGCAGGTCTCTCTCTATGGCCTAAATGAGTAAATAGGAGTCCTTGAATGCTGTGCACAGGAGACTTTATCTTGCATATAGAGAGTCACTGAAGCAAAGGAGCCATGAGGTCATGCACAGTATTGCACAGGTTCCTGGAGGGCATGGGTAATGTTGGTTTCATCTCCATGTCTGCCACAGTTATGTCCTAGAGACCCTTTCAATGGTGGGCATGTAGCCCAAGGGTCCGGTCTCATGTAGGGACACTAGGCATAGACTTAGTTAACTTTTTATACCCCTATTCTTCAGTGAATGGGAAAGTGCAACTGGTGGGGTTATACAATGAGTTTCTTCCATTTTTCAGCTGTTTAAATTGATTCCTTTAAGAGACAGTTTCCAGAAGAGTTATAGGTTAATATGGAGGATGCTGAAGGAATCTGTGGTCAATTCAGCAGACTGGGCTGCAGGGGAAATTTCTTTTCTCATTTCAAGCACATGGAAAAGCTAAAAGATAATTAAAATTTGTTAGATATATATACCTAAGTTTAACCACCCCTCCCCCTGCCCCTACAACAAAAGGCAATCCCAAGGAGCAAAAATTAAAGGATCACCTCTAAATCTATGGTGCTTGGAAATGGAAGTGGACAGTCTCACATGGGAAAATGGGGAATGGTAAGGGGTGGCTCTCATTGCTTGCTAAGTCCAGGATTCTTCTCCTTGGCAAAGAAACCTGCCGGCCTCTCAAAACCCAGGGTGGAAAAGGAGTCAGCTTGGCTGGTACCATAAGTAGGTGTGAATTCTGAATTCAGACTGCTTATATGATGCAGTGACTCCAAGCCAAAAACAATTAAAACAAAATCTCTCGACTTAATGAAACCTTTAGGGGCTGTGGCTGGTGCAGATTCAAAGCTGCCTCCTAAGGATGCTGACACAGCTCAGGTTCAGTAAGCTAATATGGTGTGCAAGGGTTGAAGATGAATAACTATCAACTTAGAACCACAAAACCTGTAAGAGCATGGTGAAAATAATGACCTTTTTATATAATGAAATATAATCTCTGAAAACAGAAAATTCAACTTGGAAGGGTGGTATACAAAAAAAATTGTTAAATAAATTAGTGTTGTTTGATTATGAAAGCCATTGAGAATAATGACCTCTGGGAGAAAGAAAGCAAAGTAGAGCTAAAATATTACTGAACAATAACATGGGAAATTGGTAAGATTTGATCAAGGAGCATAATTAAAATAATAGAGACAGTTGAAAATATAGGACTCAAAAGAAGGTTGATTATATCAATAAAAAGAGAAATTTGATTGGACTTCTCAGGTGGCACTAGTAGTAAAGAACCTGCATGCCAATGCAGGAGACAAAAAGAGACACAGGTTCAATCCCTGGGTCAGGAAGATGGCCTGGAGGGGCATGGCAACCCACTCCAGTATTCTTGTCTAGAGAATCCCATGGACAGAGGAGCCTGGTGGGCTACAGTCCATAGTGTCACAAAGAGTCAGACACGACTGAAGTAACTTAGCACACACAAGCAAGAGTATTAAAAGGTTTAAATAGGTATAAACAAAGTTTTTTTAATCATAAAATAGAGGTAATAATCATCCTAAAGCTTCAGAAAACATGAAGTTGCTTGTACATCAAAATACCTCTTGAAAATATGCAGTGGAGGAAAAAAATAGCTACAGGATTATATGATGAAATCGGTATCCAAAATCCCCAAAGAACATTTCAATTCATATCTCTCAGAAACTGATAGACCAAGACAAAAATTAGTAGAGTGGCTAAAATTTGAAATACACTTTTAACAATTGTGTGTGTATGTGAACAGATGCAAATATAAATGTATTATGCACATATGTGCATGCTAAGTCACTTCAACCATATCTGACTCTGTGCGACCTATGGACTGTAGCCTGCCAGGCTCCTCTGTCCATGAAACTCTGGGGGCAAGAATACTGGAGTGGGTTGCCATGCCTTTCTCCAAATATACACATATATGTGTACATATATATGTGGTATATGTTTTATAAGTAATGTATAATGCATGTTTACACATAAGCATTGTATATATATAATTTACATACAAAAACATGCATTTGAACCAACAAATAGAAACCACATTTTATTTATGTCCACATCTAGATGACTCAGTGGGTAGAGAACCTACCTGAAACAGTGGAGACACAGGACACACTGCTTCAATCCCTGGGTTGGGAAGACCCCCTGGAGCAGAAAGCAGCAACCCACTTCAGTATCCTCACCTGGAAAATCCCATGGACAGAGGAGGTTGACGGCTACAGAATAAAGAGCTGCAGAGTCAGACATGACTGGGCACAGGCACAGATTTGTAATTTTAAAAGTAACTATTGACCATATGAGGCTTCCCAGGTAGTGTCAGTGGTAAAGAATCCACCTGTCAATGCAGGAGACGTAAGTGGCTTGGGCTCTATCCCTGGGTTGGGATGATTCCCTGGAGGAGGGCAGGTAAACACACTCCAGTACCCTGGACTGGAGAAGCCCATGGGCAGAGGAGCCTCGAAGGCTACAGTCCATAGAGTGGCAAAGAGTTGGACATGACTGGAGCGACTTAGCACGCATGCACACACTGACCATATATTAGGCGATAGGGAAAATTTTGACAAAACAAGGTACAAATGCTCTAACTACAACACTGTTAAATTAGAAATAAACCATACCATAATGTCATTGTTAAAAGACTTTTAAAAAAGCATTTAGAAACACAAATATATGAGCAAGTCCCAGAAGACTAAACATTTGTAGAAAAATATATTTTTTTAAATCTATGTAATTTTGAGAAAAGAATATATTTCTTAGACAAGAAAGAATGAATCCAAACTCCAAATTAAAAGATAAATAGTTCTAATGAATCAAATAAAAGGTGACTCTGTGGAAAAAGAGAGAGTGAGGAAGGGAAGGAGAGAGGGAAGAAGGAAGGAAAGAATGACACTATAATCAAACTTCAAAGACAGTTACTAGCTAGAAGAATATATGCATAACCATATAGCAGATTAAAGATTGATACTCACATTCAAAAAATTTCATGCATCAATAAGAAAAAGAGAAAGCAAAGTGACACTATAATTTGTTCATATGGACATATTTGTACATTAAAATACTTTGAAGTATTCACTTTAAAAAATGTATGCATCAATACAAAAAAGAAATCAACTTACATCATAATTCATTCATAAGGACATCTTTGAACTTCATTATAGCCACTTTTGGAAAGGAAAAAAGAGTAATGGATAAAGAAATGAATAAATTTCTATTTTAACCCTAGTCTGCTATATCTTTAAAGAAAAAAACAGTAAAACATGACGTTTAACATAAAACACTTCAAACTGGAAAAAGCATTACTTTTTGTTAACCTGGGCACACAAGTATATTTTACAGTTTTCTCTGTACTTTTCTGCATTTCTTTAAATAAAAAAATTAAAATTGGCAAGGAAACAATGAAAAAGTATTAACTCTGTGCATGCATGTGTTTGTGTACCCTTAATGCTAGATTGCATGCTGGTATTTCTTTTCCTAAAGCAGGATTGACACATGATCCTTCAAACAATGAGAATTCCCTCTCAGTGTACTCAAACGGCTAAAATAAGTTAACATGCTACTATGTCATTTATGTACGTAATCCTGCAGCTAACAGCCTAAATCACATTGTTTCTACGAGATACAGTATAGAGACAGAAGAAAATCCAGAGGTAGAACTTTATCTTAAAGAATAATAACAAACATAAAACTTATAAGTGGAGACAAATTGTCAAGATATCAGAAACCAATGCCCCAGTTTTCACCAAAAGGGTAAAGAGCCAGTATGTTTGGGTGGCAAAGTAAGCCCATACCGTAAGTTAAAATTATCAAGAGAGGAAAGTTTGCTTTGCGTTCCTGCTGATGGGACAGCTTGGGCAGGAAGTAACAGAAAGCACACCTGAAATGTGCTCAAACAAAGAGGACGGGCATTGTTACACATAACAGGAAGGCAGATGCTTGATCGGGGCTTGCCTGATTTTCATCTCGATTTATAGGTCTCTGCTTCGCCAGCCTGGGAGTTATTCTCCCACCCGGTACAGTCTCTGTATTGAAATGGGCTTAGAGACCCATTCCTGAGTCAGATACAGGCAAGGGGGCAGAAATGCCATGCTTGGTTTAGACGTATAGGCTGGAATAGCTACTGGTGAGTCGAACACGATTTCCTCTATGATCTTTCTAGGCTTACTTTCCACCCCCTCTTCCCTGGTATTTAGGATTTTCCATTTGCTTAACATCTTTTTTTCTGTTTTCTTGCTATCAAAATTAAAACCAAATTCCCTTTACATATGTACGTATTTTTAAAAATTTCAGTCTTGTCAACCAGAAGGACTTCGGAAAAATACAGTGATGGATGGCTCACTTTGTTGGTGTTGTTCAGTCTCTAAGTTGTATCTGACTCTTTGTGATATAGCACCCCAGGCTTCCCTATCCTTCCCTATCTCCTGGAGTCAACTGTTCCTTTTTGTCCACACTCTCCCCTTAAGGAACATGTTGGCACTTATCTGTTGAGTCAGCACTAACTTCTATGTAAACAACTACCCAGACTCTGAGGGATTAGGGTTCATTCTGCAGTGTGTGGCTTCATTTTAACCCTGAGGACCCAGATCAGGAGAACAACCAGAGCTTGCGGGCACCAACTCACCTTGGTGACTAATGCAGAGCTTTTGTTTCTCTTGAAACCCAGAGACAGCTCAAGGTGTTGATGGAAAAGAGTGCTTCCGCTGAAAAGAGCAGTGATGGAAACTTTTATGTCAATGAGCTTCCTCTTCTGTGCTAATAGCACCCCATTTGGCCAAAGCTTAACCTTTCTTCGAAGCAGAAGATCCAGGATCTGTGAACTATAAAAATGACAATCCTGTAGTGCCAGGCTAGAAAAATTACCTCATGTGAGCTAAAAGTTTGGCTGGTACAATAGATTTTATCCTTCACAAACTGTTTCCCCTGCCATCTTTGCCATCATTCACCAAGGAAGGAATGCTTGAAGCCAACACTATTCTGTTTGGCATTGCTAACATCTCTATGCACAATTATTGTTCTGATTGCTTGCTTGCATACTAAATTGCTTCAGTCGTGTCTGACTCTTTTCCACCTCCTGGACTAGCCTGCCAGGCTCCTCTGCTCATACGATTCTCTAGGCAAGAATACTGGAGTGGGTTGTCATGCCCTCCTCCAGGGGATCTTCCTGACCCAGGGATCGAACCAGAGCCTCTGACATTTCCTCACTGGCACGTGGGTTCTTTACTACTAACACCACCTGAGAAGCCCCACTGTTTTGATTTTGAGGACTGAAATCAGAGACAGTCAGCTGTAGCTGCTAGAAACTGTCTAAAAGATTGCCCACTTCATCACTCATTCCTTCAGTTGTCAGCCATAGTATGATGAATTTTCCTTCCTCACTCCCTTTCACTCTGGATTAGTTTACCAAAAAGCTACTTTATTTTAACATTAAGTGACCTTGAACTGATCTCCAGTGAGTAGAATGAATGAATACATATCTTCATGGTTAGAGTCGGCAATGTTCAGATAACTATAACATGATTACATTGCCTTACTTTAGTCAGATGCCCTGGGTTTCCCTGGTGGCTCATACAGTAAAGAATCTGCCTGCAATGTAGGAGACCCAGCTTCAATCCTTGGATTGGGAAGATTCCCTGGGGAAGGGAATGGCAACCCACTGCAGTATTCTTGCCTGGAGAATCCCATGGACAGAGGAGCTTGAAGGGCTATATAGTCCATGGGGTCACAAAGAGCCAGGCATGACTAACACGTAGCACTTAGGTCAGCAAGAAGGCCCTAGGGAGTAGAAACAGTGGTTACACAAAGTCACACATCCCTGGGTTCAATTCCTTGTTCACTGGCTGTGTAGATGGTTGTCATCTTTCTTAGTCTCTTTTGGGCCTTTATGTTCTTGTCCTTAAAATGGCAGTAAGAATATTCACTAAATAGATTGTGAGAAGCTCAAATGAAATAATGGATGTAAAGTAACTAGTTTCTAGAACCTGCCATGGATGACTTATTTGGTACATATTGGCTTCCCCCACTAGCTCTCTGTGATACAATGACTGTAGACCTTTTCTGTTGCACAGAGAGAAGATAAACTTTTAAGATGTTCATATGGTGCAAAACAAGTGAGTTAGGAGGATAAAGGGAAGCTAAACTTCAGCATTTCCCTTTTTCCAAGGCCTAAAGTTCAGTGTATTAGATGTGTTTGGTTTTTTATATTTATTTTTTTTAGTTTTCTTTAATTTATTTATTTTTATTGTAACAAATTCAATAAACGCTTTTTACTTTACAATATTGTATTGGTTTTGCCATACATTGGGATGAATCTGCCATGGGTGTACATGTGTTCCCCTTCCAGAACCCCCCTCCCACCTCCCTCCCGATTCCATCCCTCTGGGTCAGCCCAGTGCACCAGCCCTGAGCGCCCTGTATCATGCATTGAACCTGGGCTGGCGATTCGTTTCACATATGATAATTTACATGTTTCAATGCTGTTCTCCCATATCATCCTGCCCTCGCACTCTCCCATAGAGTCCAAAAGACTGTTCTATACATCTGTGTCTCTTTTGCTGTCTCACATACAGGGTAGATGGGTTTTTAAAATGCAATAAAAATACAGCAGTAGCACTTGAAGAAAGGAAAGGTTGGCAGGTGTGGCTATATGGTCACTGGAAGGGAAGCCAGGTTTCTCTGAAGACGCAGTTCCATGAAGTGCCCCACCTCGTAGTTCCCAACTTCACAATCCACAAAAGCAGTAAAAGAGATAGAAACATCAATCATATTCTGAAAACAAAATCTCACTATTTCTCTAGTTTGAAAGTGAGTCACTCAGTTGTGTCTAAGTCTCTGTGACACCATGGACTATATATTCCATGGAATTCTCCAGGCCAGAATATTGGAATGGGTAGCTGTTCCCTTCTCCAGAGGTTCTTCCCAAGCCAGGGATTGAACCCAGGTTTCCCACATTGCAGGCAGAGTCTTTACCAGCAGAGCCACCAGGGAAGCCCAAACTTCTCTAGTTTGGAGATATGTGATTAATGAGACCAAAAACAACCAAAAAGTAAGTTTCTCATCTCCAGATTCCACACATATACAGTAATAGAAAAATGGTGCAGATGAATCCATTTGCAAAGGAATAATAGAGACACCAACATAGAGAACAAACACATGAACATCAAGAGGGAAAAGGAGAGGAGTGGCTGGGATGAGTTGGGATTGATATATACGCACTGCTATGTATAAAACAGGCAACTAACGAGATCCTACCATATAGCACAGGGAACTACTCAGTGCTCTGAGTCACTTAAGGTCCTGTCCAACTCTGCACCTCTATGGACTCTAGCCCTCCAGGCTCCTCTGTCCATGGGATTCTCCAGGCAAGAATACTGGAGTGGGTTGCCACACCCTTCTTCAGGGCATCTTCCCAACCCAGGGAATGAACTCAAGTCTCTTAAGTCTCCTGCATTGGCAGGAGATTTCTTGACCTCCAGCACCACCTGGAAAGCCTGGGTGCTTCCTCCTTGGTGCTTTCTGGTCACCTAAATTGGAAGGAAATCCAAAACAAACAGATATATGTAGGGATCTTCATATAGGGGGTTTTCAAGGGACTTCACTGATTGTCCAATGGTTAACATATCGTGCTTCCACTTCATTGGGCATGGATTTAATTCATGATTGAGGAGCTCAGGGGGCTTTCCAAGTGGTGCTAGTGGTAAAGAACCTGCCTCCAATGCAGGAGACTTATAAGAGACTAGGGTTCTGTCCCTGGGTCAGGAAGATCCTCTGGAGAAGGAAATGGCAACCCATTCCAGTATTCATGCCTAGAGAATCCCATGGCAGAGGAGCCTAGTAGGCTACAGTCCATACATAGGGTCACAGGAGTCAGACACGACTGTAGTGACACCGCACAAAACTAAGAGCCCACATGCTTCGTGCGGTGACCAAAAATAGAAAAAAAGAAAACAAGATTGACATTTCAAGGACTGGCTTTTGGTTTTACTAATTTCCTCTATTGCTTTCGATTTTCAGTTTTGCTGGTTTTACTCTATTTTTGTTTGTTTGTTTTCTTCCCCTTCCTTTAGGGTTTTTTTTTTTTTTTTTAATAGGAGACAGTTTATTTTTTTATTTTTTTTAAATTTTATTTTTTTTTATTTTTTTTGAATTCATTATCTATTTTTTTTTTATTGTTTTTGCCATACATTGTCATGATATCACCATGG